>CM030857.1:10364226-10521726 GCA_018105865.1 Metaphire vulgaris | reverse complement strand
TTGACACGCTTGATCGTGTCTTCATTCTGTTGGTCGTATCAATGATCGTTGTTGCATTGACCGTTGGAATTTTAATGAACAGATATCGCTCCAAGTGGCAGTTAGACGGTAATTTCGTTGTAAAGTTTTAAATTGTCTACACAAGTCTAGTAACTTTTTTCTCGGTCTACCTCTTTTTCGTGATCTTGGCATTATGCCTGGTATTATTTCTTAAACCACTTTAAGTCTTATTATTATTATTATTATTATTATTTATTTATTTATTTCTAGACAATTTATCCAGCGCAGTAAACAAGGCTTAAGGCCTACGACAAAAGTGCTTTGACATAATTCTATTAGTAAAATCCTATTATTATTATTATTATTATTATTATTATTATTATTATTGTTATTATTATTATTATTATTATTATTATTATTATTATTATTATTATTATTATTATTATTATTATTATTATTATTATTATTATTATTATTATTATTATTATTATTATAGGAACATTCATCTTAAAGCTCTAGACATTCCATTCTCTAGACATTCCTGCAGTTTAGGGGCCTATATAAAGTCTGTCTATCCTCAAAAGGGCATTTGGAAATTTCCATGTCTCTATAGGGCCAGCATGTTCCTGATCATGGATCCATGAAATTGATGACCTTTTGTGATCATCATAATATTTAGACACTTTATGACTGTTTTCGCTGATGATTTTATTACAGTTCCGATGAAGAGAATTGATCAGAACCTAAATACAAAATCTCTCTGCGAAGTCTCGGATGACGAAGAAGGGAGCCAGAGTTAGTGGTCGTTTGTTACAAAGGAATTTTACAGCAATGTCTTAATGTTATTATAAAATTAGTTCTAAGAGGCATTTAGAAACATCAGCAGCATTGAGCAGTGTTGGAGTTGCCAGGGGGGATGGGGTGGGTGGAGAGGGGGTTGAACCCCCAGATAACTTTGCAACCCTCACGAAATTCACATATCGGGTACATGCAGTCTCTGCCATTCATTGAATTTCAGTCCTCAACCCTCCCCCCCAGCTCAAATTTCACCAACACTGGCATTGAGTAAAATCCTAGCATATTTTGTTGAAATCATGAATATACTAATGTTTACATCATACTTTGCACTGTATGGTGCCTGTGTTGGTGCACCCCCAACCAAACAATCTGACTGATCTTTCTGGCTTGACCTGGCTCTAATCCGCATTGGACTTGGTGCGTCATCTGCCGATGCCCTCGTCATTATTATGCTCGTGGCGCCATAGAAGTTAATTGATTGATTGATACTATTTCAGTGGTTTTCACACAGGTTTGCTTAGCCTCCTAAACCACTTAAAATCACATTATTATTATTATTATTATTATTATTATTATTATTATTCATATTTTAGAGCGAATGTTTCGAGATAAACGCAGACAGTTTGTTCGCAAAGTTCTGGCTGCTTTGTTCCTATTGCTTCTGCTCATTTGTTCTCTGGTGTTGGCGTTTCCAGTCTACTACAAAGGCGTTACGATTCCAACTGTTGGTAAGCTGTTTGAAACTCGATAACTAATTTGACAATCTGCCTCTAATTTGAATAGAACTTTTACGATTTCATTGATTTTTATATTAAAATTCTGTATTCTCATTTCGTCTTTTATATTTACTACAGGCAAATGTACAATACAATACAATACAAGATTGCTTCATTAAATTAACCTTGGCAAAATGCAACGTCAAAACATAGTACATAACACATATCTTATGTATCAAACGCAAACTAAAAGTTATTTGATATTAACATTATTTTTACATTTACGTCCTGAATATAATAATCTTATAATACAGTTTTTTGTCAGTCAAATTAATTATTAATCCCGGTGAAGAATTTTCAGGTCATGTACTCAAGGTCTAAGGTTGTAGTTCTGTTGAGAGGTTGCTTTAGGTGGAAGGAATTTCCATAGGATGTTTAGATTGTTGTCTTCAAAATGTAAGTTTTGCAAAACGTATTGACACTCTGCCAGTCCAGACATAGCAGTCTGAGGTTCCTCAAGTTGTCTTGATCCATGTTAATAAAGTATTGTTGTCATTCCACTGTGCTTACGCTCATGAGCGCCCACAGAAATTTTTCCAGAAGGGGACAAAATACATTTTAACATAATGGTCACGGTTAATATTTTAGCAAGGTTTTCAAATTTCGATGTGAAATATTGGTTTTTGCAATTTCCCGGGGGTTGGGGTGGAGGGGCAAGTGCCCCCTCTTGCCCTAAACTGTGCGGGCGCCCATGGTTACGCCATACGTGTGGATTTCTCAGACGGATTTTCGTGTCCTGTTGAACTTTTACAGCTGCTGACGAGATGACCAGCGTCTTGGCCGGATCGGCCCTCTGGTTAGATTGCCGACGACTCTTCATACCCCCAACCAGCGTCCTTGAAGTGAACTGGTTGTACAACGGCCAGCCGTTCTACCACCAGTACTTTTCAAACGGGCAGAACGCTGGATTTCCTCACAACAGCACGAAAGGCTTCATGATCGGGGCGCGCGTCAGCTCCCAGGGCCTCGGCCAGATTACCATTTGGCCGGTAGCTCCCGGGGAAGACGGCCAGTACACCTGCCGGGGTTTCCTGTCATCGGGAAATGACGGCGTAACGGAAGAACGAGGAAAATCTACCGCAGTTTTTGTCTGTACGTACGTTTCTCGTCAGTTTGCTTTCTTAACCCCTTAACTGGGGATCCCGGATATATCCGTCCATTTTACATTGAGTTACAGTTGAATACACGGTTAAGGGGTTAGTTATGTGAAAATGTTGGCTCATGTACTATCAGTTCATGAGGTGGAAGTGAATAAAAATATATACTCATTGGCGGTTCCACGTGGGGAGGAGTGAGATGCATCCCCACCGGACTTTCGGACTTTTTTCGCTTGTGAAACCTATTTTGGGGGTAAAAGTCTAGTAAAACTACTACGAGGAAAAAACTGCAGATGACCTTTTTTATTTTTTGCTTGTCAACCGATTTTTCAGTAAAAGTCTAGTAAAATTAGGGGAAATTTTTTCTGTTGTCAGCCTTTTACGGCAAAGTTTATTGATTTTTCCATTCTCTTTTCATACCCCACACCCCACCAACTTCCTATGAATTCATTTCATCCCCACCAAGAAATCCTGGAACCGCCACTGTATATACTCTTACGAAATATCCATGTCTATCTCCAATATTTGTTCTATGTACCATGTTAACTCTGATTATTATTATTATTACTAAATGTCATAATTCTAGCATGCTTAAATTTATTTTTGTATAGTATTTTTATATAGCATATCTGAGCTGCAATAATAAGAAATCTGTATTGAAGATCTTTTATAAAGGTCTCCAGATTCCATCGTATTGAAATATTGTTTCATTACTAACCAGTGTTTATTCTAGGCCTGTTTTTGAGGGATTCCCCCAGTTTGAAAAATTCCCAAAAAATTTCTATATCTTGCATCAAGGTTTTTGGGCAGACAAACCATATCCCCCAAAACATGTAAAACTCCCCCTCCCCAATGTCAAGGTGGCTAGAATAAACACTGTTACTGACCATTCGTTAGCTTATAATCGGGTTTCTTTGATTTTCTATTGTTTCACTTGCGTTGACTTTTTTACAGCAATGGGTCCAATCGTTAACTATGTTCTAATTGGACTGCTTGCCGTATCTCTGATATCGTCCCTCGGTCTTGCTGTCCTTTTCGTCTTCCACACCCTAAGAATTCCTCGAAAGGAAGGTTTGCCCTTGAATCTCTGTCTATTTTTGTTAAATGTTATTATTTTTGCATTCAATTATATCATTATTATTCACATGGTGTTTACCAGTAATACTTGAATAATGGAAGGAGGCTACCATACAAGGCACGCTACACTCAAGTGGAAGGAAATAGAGGCAGAGAACGACCCAGAAAAAGTGGATGGAATGGACAACGTGGGAGAAGATTTGATCGAAATTTCAATCACAGAATGAATAAGATTAACAGAAGAGAGGACTTCTTGGCGATGATGATGATGATGATGGTGGTGGTGATGATGATTATGATGATGATGATGATGGTGGTGGTGGTGATGATTGTGATGATTATGATGATGGTGATGATGGTGATGATGATGATGACGTGACAACGACTACGATGATGATGTTTGATATTTGATTACCTTAGCAGTCAGATGTTGGACATGAGTGCTAATTAAATAGATTTACTTTAGCATAGAATGTCGGAAAAGGTGACATAGAATGGTTGTTCTATCGTCTTTTAACTATGACACTGCAAGCCGCTCTGACTGCGATAACTTGACACCGTTATTTTGCTTTGTAGAAGCAGTTAAAGGTGAAGACGAGGAAGTATAATAAAGCAGAAAAGAACGAAGCGAGCGTTACACAGATATCAGAAATTCCAAAGTCACAGCACCTTAGTCGTTATGCGAAGGCATGAAATTGATGGCTGTTCTGTGAAAGTCAGAAGAGTTGAACTGTGACTGATTCTTTAAAAAACATCCCCCCACTTACCTCCTGATCGAGCTGACATCTGATTGGACTGATAATCTCTTGTTTATTTGAATCTTCCGGTTGTCCCAGCACGGGACTAACCACCTTCTTTATTTCGGTGAAATGAATGACCAGTGGAATGGATTGTTGCAGAAGAGACTTTGATGACTTACTTCTTGCTGTTATTTGTATGTTGAGACTTTTTAAAAAATGAGTGCTCTGATGGTGGGGCCGTCGAGAGAAAATACGGGCCGGGGGGACAAATATTTCATTCCTGGCCTCTTGTTTCAAAATCTTGACAAGCAAAAAAGGCCGTCACTTACATCTTTGTTTACATTTTTACATTGAAATAATTTTTCAATTTTTTCTGGTCAGCGCGGGCCCTTTGTTTATCGCCGGGCCCGGATAAAAATGTACCCGCTGTCCCCCCTCTCGTCGGCCCTCTCTGATTCAAGAATTTGTAGCTTAGCGTGACGGGCTATTTTACGGAGATGTCAAACTTGATACATTGGTCCGCGTGTCTGTGCGTTTTTATAGATTCCTATGTATTTTTGTTATTTAATGGATAATTTTACTGATATTTTCTTAAATTAATATTTGTTTTTTTACATTATCATGAGCTGGCTTATCTGCATTTGATGGTCTAAATCCAGAATTTGACGCTGTGTTCATTTGAATTGTCAAATGCTCTGATGCATTTTACTTGTCATATCATTTGAAATCATCATCATCATCATCATCATCGATTCTTCATCACCACCACCATCATCATAAATAGATTTTAATCACTTTTTCTTTTATTTCAAATGTTAACTATCTATCATATATATATATATATATATATATATATATATATATATATATATATATATATATATATATATATATATATATATATATATATATCTGTGCAGTGTGAATGAAAATATATATTATATGAGGGAAAACCAGTCTTTCTGAGAAATGTATTGGACATGTGAAAGTAAGTATTCTAAATGTTGCTCTTGTTTAATTGTATGATCGTTAATAGTCTTAAGTGAATTTTGCATTTTAGGATGAGACTTCTTATTTTCATGTTTTCCATACGATTAAAGCGGTACAATATTTTTCTACAGGTACATTTTAAAATTTGAATGTTTTCACTTAATTTGTTTTGTACTTTTCAGTGAGGTTTAGAAAATGACTTAACCCTCTGCTTGCCTTAGTTTTTGAATTTGTAAATAATTAATTGATTACGTGTTGAAATTTGTAAAAAAAATCTGTGTAACTTCCATTGGCATAGCAATATGGGTTGCCGCCCCTATTCTGGTTGGAACCGGTTGTGGGATTTGTGTTAAAAATGTCGATTTGCCCCTATTTGGGAACCCCGGCTGCACCACTGGTAACTTTCAACCGATTAGATGTTGTGCCTTAATGTGGGGTGGGGTGGGGTATCCGTTTATGACGTGGACATAAATTTGATTTTTTTGAACCCCTCCTTCCACCACTGTTCACCTTTTTACTCTCTCTCTCTCTCTCTCTCTCTCTCTCTCTCTCTCTCTCTCTCTCTCCTGTTCAGTTTTTGCTTTCCCCGTTTTTTTTAGCCCACAGTAGACGATTTGGGTATTGTAGTACGACCAGTGTTTTATTTATCCAGACTCCAGGCCTTTGGGGTGGGGGGGTGACTTGGCTGGAGGGAAGAAGCACAGCTCAATGCAAAAAAAATTGGTGCTGCGATTTTTGGCGGGGGAGGAAATTGGGGTTTGGGGGATGTCCCTCCTAACAGGCCTGTATAAAACACTGAGTACAGACTGAGAAGCAATTCACTGTTGGAAGTCAATACTTTTCTAAGGCAAAATAATAATATATTATTATCAACTCTTCTATGTTACAAGCTGAATTATTGATTTACGCCAGTTATTCTTCAATTAAAGACATATTGATTCAATGTTTATTGTAGCCACCTTGACATTGGGGGGTTTAAATGTTTGGGGAGGGCAAGATTTGTCTCTCACGTTTTTTTTTGGGGATTTCCATCCTCCAAGCCAACATATACAAATTTTTTTGTGGGGGATTTTAAAACTTTTGGGGAATTCCCCCAAAAAAGGCCTAGAATAAACACTGTATTGATTCATACACGTGGACATGAACTTGATGGTCGACCCTCCTCTCCCCCATCCTGCCTGCCCAATCCACGGTGTTCATCATTACTGTATAACCCCCCCGCAGTCAGATTTTCGATTGTTGAATCTGTGGGCGACAACAAATGCAGAGGAATCTCGTAGGCCTATCATGATTATTGCATTGTACAATGGTCTATCCCATCGTAGCCTAATAACGAAGGTGGTGTGTATGCATGAAACCAGTGGGGCCTATGGCCAGTGTTTTATCCAGACTTCAGACCTTGTAGGAGGGGGAAGGATTGACTTGTCTGGTAGGGAAGAGACACAGTTCAACGCAAAAATTTGTTGGTGCAGAGGTTTGAGGGATTTTGTGGTTTTGGGGGTGGGGAAATATCCCCCTAACAGGCCTGGATAAAACATTGCCTATGGCATAGTGCTTTGTATTCTTAATAATGCTGTAATAATTTTTAAGGCATTGTTATTTTGTGTGAAAATCACGATACATCTATCGAATCCGCATTTGTGTGGATCGGGTGGGTTATTCGTTATAAAGTTTTGCTGATTAACTCTTAATTAGTTAAATAGTCTAAAAATTGGAGCCAACTGAACTTGTCGGGAATTTAGATGTGAATTTACTTACAATGAAGCCTAGAATTGATTTAACATTTGATGCATATGTAAATGTAAATTGATGCAAATGTAAATTAATTTTCAAATCTAAATTTTTTGCTGTTGTAAATATGTGATAAGTTGACATCATAGTTTTCTTCGATGATTTAACATTCGGTAATTTTGATTTTGTTTAGTGCTTATATTAACATTTTTTAAAAATACATTTTAAAATTAACTTGGCTACCGGGGTAACTTTTTGCTTGATGCTATTGGATGAAATGCATTGAAAATTTTTTGTTTCACAAGCGGAATTATTTTTCCAACAATATTGTATTCTGTCAGATCAAGAGAAGGTTTCTTTAATAAAAAATAAATGTTTTAAATTTCTACTTCGATTCATCTAGACGTTTTTCAGAGGACGTTAATTCAACAGCGTGTGGTAGGGTGCCTCGTTCAACCAAATCAGTAGCCAGTAAATTCAGTTGTCGTGAAATAACTGCAGACATGCAGTGTTTATTCTAGGCCTTCTCTGGGGGAATTCCCCCCCCCAAAGTTTTAAAATTCCCCAAATTTTTTTATATTTTGGCTGGGGATGGAAATTCCCCCCAAAGTGTGGAGACTCAGACCTTGTCCCCCCAAACATTTCAAAATCCCCCTTCATTGTCAAGGTGGCTAGAATAAACACTGGCAGACATGAGAACAAAATATTTTTCCACTTAAACATTACATCTTCTTTGATTTGTTGATTATCAAACAACATATCCATACAAGTATAGCAAAATAATCTAAGAGTTCACAAGACAGTATTATTGACAGGTCACTGAGGTCAGACAGACACAATACTCGCACATTCAATCAATCAATCAAATGCAATCAACAAAATTGATTGTTTCAATTTCGAGAAACATCCACTGCATTGGCAAACCATGGCATTTTATTTTTTGTTTGGTTGTTCCAGGACCATGACATTTGTATCAGGTTTTTATCAAGACTGCAATGCTTGTTTATCTGTGTGCCCCTACTACTGTGGGAGGGTCGAGCTCAACCGGTGGGGTTAGAAACCCAACTCCCCACCCCCAGAAAACTGAACCGTGTTTTGGGCAGCTGTGCTAAATCTAGATGCAGCAATGTAGCATGGAATTTATCAAGATTTTCAGTCTTGCAACACATGCCAAAAATACATCGGAATATTCATATTCAGCCATCAAGATGTTTCTCATCCCTGGAAAAAAACAAATCAATCAAACTTCATCCAGTACCAGTTCTGCCTGTAGTATGAACAAAAAATAATTTTAAAAATAACCCTCCTCCCCACTTTCTCCAATCAAACCTAAAAAAACTATCGTCTACAATACTGTGCGCTCAGCAGCGATTTTGAGAAAAAAAGATTTGCATAAATTTGTAATTTCCACACAAGAGATACTTTCACCATTGCATAAAGCCGGCGGGCAACTCTTAACACAAGCTTGTCGAGTCTTAGTCACGTGACATGAACTTAATGTACTAAGTATAACACTGTTACGACTCCATTGTTGACTCCATCTAAAAAAATCTGATCCCTAAAACCTAAGAGCGGGCAAAACAAGATTTTATACAGCAGACTGGCCAATCACAACAAATCACATCGTATGTAGTACAATTTAAACATGAGGTCATGTCTTAAAGTCATGTCACATGACATCATCTCGATTAATTGTCTACAATATGTTACTCTGAGTGCCTGAGTCAAATAAGCTTTCTAAATAACTATTGCGGAAACTTTCAAGTGGTTCATAACGTTGACAAAATGTTTACTTAGTCATAAAAAAGCAATCAAAAAATATCAAACTATAATAATCAGCATCATCGTTGACCAGAATAATTTAATTAACCCCTTAACTGGGGATCCCGGATATATCCATCCATTTTACATTGAGTTACATTTAAATAAACTGTTAAGGGGTTAAGTAACCGTCAAGTCAAAACCTTTGACTAGAATCAACACTAATGCACCTTTTGAGGAACAAAGTAAGTGAAACCATGAAAAATGAAATTATTTCTCTAAAAATGAGACTTTAATGTTCTGCTTAATAGAAACTTCCATCAGAAAATCTATCTGCAAAACATTTTAGCATAATGCAGAAAATTTTATAGCACACTTTTAAAATTTGCAAACAGTAACCAAGCTACCAGTTACATACTCAATTATATTTTGAACTTCAACACAGGCATGGGTGCGATATGTCTGCCCTATGTAAACAGAAGTGGCCAATATCTTTGCACTGAGGCTTCTGCACCATTATCTGGAATGTAACTTGGTCAAACGTATTGGTTTACTGTATATAGAACAACTGAAAGTTATTCGGTCCTTAGGACTACGTTAAACCCTATAAAAAGCCTATGTTTAAGCTTGAATGCAGCAAAACAGACAAGAACTTCTTATGTGAAACAAAGATAACAAAAACAGCTTGCATACACAATTAAAATTTCATTTGGATGAACTTTTGATTTTCTCTTCTCTCTCTCTACCCTCTCTTCCCTCTCCCTCTCTCTGTCTGTCTCTCTCTGTCTGTCTCTCACTCACTCACTCACTCACTCACTCACTCACTCACTCACTCACTCACTCACTCACTCACTCACACTCACTCACTCACTCACTCACTCACTCACTTACTCACTCACTCACTCACTCACTCAATAAGGAATGCCAGTCAAGAAATGCTGGATAAAATATCAAAAAAATTGCATCACCTCGTACAACCTACAAAACTAATCTGCAACAACACAGAATCTGTATATACACGTGTGCACACACACACACACATGTATGTAGGTACACCATGAACCTTTGAAAAAACCTCTACAAGTACATCGTCACTGCCAGTTAATATATTACAAGTTCTAACTTCTAAGCAAAAACTAAAAATTTGATACACCAAAACAACTGTACAAATTCAAGAGGCCTAAAGTTTAAATCAGAACCAAGATTTCAGTATTTTCAAAATCGCTCGGATTCGAATTCCCACGAGGCAAAGAAGAGAAACCCTTTGCCGAAATTTCAATTCGTTTCACGAGGAATACACAAAAGAAGAAAACGTAACCGGTACTACGGTAAGTCAATTCATTGTAATAAACATATCGGACGACAACACAAGTCTTCTTCGATGAACTAACTCTGCAGTGGTATTAATTACCGAGACTGTCTAAACGACACTGACACCGTCATAGACTTAGCGTCAAAAATTCGACTCGTTCCTTTGGAGGCGCTCCTCGGACTCCGCCTTCTTCGACTCTTTTGTTGTCGTGTCGTGTGCCTCACGGTTGCGTGATTCGTGGTCGTGCGCATCGTGATTCACGTCATACGTGGTGACGCTCTCGACAGTCTCGACGACGTTGTCGCGCTTGACTTCGTTGCTGCCTTCCGCCTTCTTCTCTTCGTAGCTGGTAAAAAGGACGACGTCGGGGTTGCGCCCCCACCACAGAAGAGGGTGCTCCGTCGCGCCGTGGTTCATGCGCGAGTATTCTTCACGCTGCAGCTCATCTGCCGGGCCCCAGTCCGGAGCCGGTTTTATCTGCGACGAGACTCTCTATACAACAAATCAAAAATAATATTAAAATTAAAAATCAGAATTTTTAGCAAACTTGTCTAGCAATATCATTTGAATTACCGCTCACAAAAATGCCACCAGTAAGCCATATGCTGGCGACAATGGAATTATTTTTTTTTAAATTGTGAATTTTAAAAAGTAAAGTCCTTTCCGGGCTCTCAAGGCTAACCTCAAAGCTCATAGGGTGGTGCTGATCTCTGTTTCCAAGGCCCTCAGCCAGGCGACTGGTGCAAGTTATATACTACGGGACAGTGTGAATATTGAAATTGAACATGGCTTTCTCTAGCTATGAACACTTCAGACAATGTGGCTCGAGTTCAAAGGGTGCAGTTCACATCTAAGACTGATGCTTTGCAGCAGAAGGCATTTGATCAATTAAAAATAACAAAAACAATTGTTAATTAATTAATTGTTAATAAATTAATTGTTAATCACTATAAAATAAAATAATAATGTGATTTTAAGTGGTTTAGAAGGCTAAGTAAGCCTGTGTGAAAACCACTGATGTAACCATCTGCATTTTCAATGAAAACCACTGATGTAACCATCTGCATTCAATGAAAACCACTGATGTAACCATCTGCATTCAACAAAAGAATTTCAGAATGTCACGGCCCTCCCCCAGTTTTCTTTTCCCAAAAAAAAGCACTGCATAAGAAATATCTCTGCACTTTTGACATTGTTTTTTCTCTTCAACTATACTCGCCTTCTTCATTGGACCCTTTTGCGCGGCTAATTTGATGATGATGACGATAGGGATCGGAATAACGGAACAAAGAGCGAACAACCATCCGAGCCCGATCGCCCACGTAGGGTAAATGTAACTGCCGTAAGTGACCGGAGTATGCTGGACCATGTTCACCATTAGAACAAACTGAAGACAGAACAAGATAACAATAATAAAATAAACAATGGAAACTTGCGTGCAAAAATACTACATTTTTATAGCACCTTGATAATAATATTAATAATGAAGCAATCGTTGATCTAAAGCACTAGGCAGATCATACTAATTTCCACCATTACATAAAGAACGTGAATTCTGACAACAGCTAGCGAGTAAGTAAAAACCAAAGCCATAATTAGTTAAGAAACTTGAAAGACAAACCGTAATGAGCAATGGAGAAATAAATCGCCAACACAGTCCCCACCAACGACATGGCCGGAAACCAAGCATCAGTGTCATGTCCCTGTAGAACCTCTCAGTTCCTAGAAAAATCACCATCATCACCATCACCATCACCATCACCATCATCATCATCATCATCATCATCATCATCATCATCATCATCATCATCATCACCATCATCACCACCATCATCATCATCATCATCATCATCATCATCATAAAAAATAATAATAGTCTAAAACTCCATTCACAATTTCAACCAAGGCAAAAGATTTAAAGTGAACTTTCATGTCTGGACTAATTAAAGTAAAGTAAAGTAAAATCTCGTGGATTTCTATAGCGCCTTGGAAAACAGCACAACAGTAGCTGCTTATTCTTAGGCGCTCAGCCTCTCTTAAAATGGCTATGGGGAAGGTATGTTATCAGCCAGGCAATAGTCAACATCCAATTGATTACAAGATCTTGCAACATAAAGTAATGTAGGAAAGCATGTACAGTATATAATAATAATAATAATAATAATAATAATAATAATAATAATAATAATAATAATAATATAAAAAGTAGGGTTGATAGTGGTTTAGTAGGTCTGCCCTCTGTGAGAACCACTATGTTCCAACCGGTCATTCATTCACATTAATCTTATTCCTCACCCTCTTTGCCTCTGGTAGGGTTTGTTCCTGTATTTACGGTATACAGCACCTCTTCTGGACAGGCACTCAGAAGCATCTGCCACTATGATTACTTTGAATGGGAAATAATTTTTAAACTTTGTCAAGAAAAAGCAAATATTCTAATGTAGCTGCAGTTGTCTGAATAGCAAAAAGGCATCTGATAAATACAGTAGTTAAGAGGCTAGCATTGGAAAATACTTGGATGAAAAGTGGGGAGTCCAACCCCTATGCCTTCCTCTTCACCATGGTAGCCTCTCAAAAAGTGGGGGGGGACTCGAGCCTAGAGGTCTAATAGAAGTTTACTCCTATGGAGGCAAGTACTTCAACATTCGTTCAGTATCAACAAATATAAGTATTATGACATATAAGTATTATGAGGGCAAAAGCAGTAATCACTCGATTTAACTGCTTACTTACTTGCTTAACCCCTTAACTGGGCAACTATTTGTAACTCAATGTAAAATGGACGAGTGTTACTCGGGGCACCCAGTTAAGGGGTTAAATTTATTATTTCACATACGAGGACAAAAGCGCGCCCACCAACCGTAAATCCACGAGATGACAATGCACTCCATTAGAGACAGTACCATCAGGGAAAATGTTGAACAATACCAATCCAGTATCTGGAAGACGTACACTCCACCCTGGAAAAAAACCATCATTACACTCAAGTAGGTAAGTATGATCTCGTGAATTTATACAGCGCTTTCTAAGGTAGTCCCGCAGTAGCTACTCACTCATTCTCAGCGGCTTCTATCCCCCCTTGCAGCCGGGCTCAATTCCCTCCCCCCCCAAATTACAAATCCCCCCAAGTTACAAATTCCCTCTGTTAATTTGCTCCCTTGTAGACTTAGTACTATATTCAGATTTTTACCCTTTGTGTTAGGCATAGCTATCATTGATTACGTCATGGTCAGTGTTATTTTGAATCAATATCAGTCTCTGTTGAGTTCAGATTAGTAGCAAAATATCCCCCCCCATTTTTTTCCGGGCACAGCTGCGCCCACCTTAAATAGGGATAGAAGCCCCTGCTCATTCTTAAGCATTTAAGCAAAATTTGAAATAGCTATACATCATCATCATCATCGTCATCATCAACATCATCATCAAACTTCTATAGCACCACATTATTATTCATTTACTTACGGCCGAAATGCACGTTAGTCCGAGTAGGAACTCGATGATACTGAGTACAGCGGTCACGACTATCTTGTATCGCCTCAGACCCGGGTACTGGTCGAAGAGGGCGCTGAGCACCGTTTCAAACATCCCAAACTGCAAATTGAAAGATCAGGACAGACGCAAAAATATACGCGATGCTCTCAATGAACGCGGGTTTTTGTCAGGAGCACGGAATTCACATTTGTAATTGGGGCTTCTCACTATAAGTAAAAAGTAAAGTAAAAACACGAAATTTCTATAGCGCTGCCCCAAAGCTTGGCGCAATGCACCAGCTTATTCACGAATGCTCGTAGGCCTAAGTGACATGACTGACATCTAGATATCAATTGGGAACGATGGAGAGAAAGAAGAAATCAACCCAAAAATTCTAATTGACGTGGTTGCCATGGAAACAGGGTTAGATGACGTCAGTCATGCAATTTCTTTTACATTTAGAAAGAAACTTGCATAAAACAGCACAAAAGCCATGGTATATATCTAAACAATTTACAATCTAAGCAAACCTAAATTATGGTAGTTTAATTTATTTGAAATGTTCATTAATTTTAATGCATTATATTACCGGTAATAATATCTATAGGAGTATCCAGAACAATCTCTATGGTCACTGATCTATGCCCACCAGCTAGAAATCTGCTTCTGCCATTGGCGTCTATTAATAGACGACAATGGTTTCTATGGTTTCTGCCCACCAGTGGGCGGAGCAACCGGACTTTGTTGGTAGACACTGGATACCCCTATAATTAATTTATTTCTGGAATTGTAAACAAGATTCGCACTTAGAAGATCTTGGCACACTATAATGGCACTCAGAATCCTATTTCACAGGTTAGAGAATTTTCCGAATGCTTGAAATATTATTAGAAAATTTTGTAAAAGTCTTTATCACTAAAACAACACATCAGCCTATAAAGCAAGACTTTACAAAGTCTTGTTTCTCAACCTGACTGTCGACACCAACGAAGAAAATGAAGATGAAGAATATAATGGCCCAAATGGTGGCACCAGGCATATGAGCAATAGCCTCTGGTAGGACCACAAAGACGAGACCAGGACCTAAAGAGACACACACACAAACAAACAGAAGTAATTTCACATTGATTGATCGATTACTTGATTGAGTTATCAATCGAATGATAGATCGATTGATTAAGCAATTGTGCTAAACTTAACGATGATTTATCATAGAAAAACAGCAGACTAACGGACAATTGAAAAAATACAAGTAGAAAAGACTCTGCAGAAATCTGTAAAACATATTAATAAGATACGTAATAAATTTTTGTAGAGTGAATAATAAAAACGTCCATGTAGTTAGCAACTATTAAAAGTAAAAAGCATGCGATTATAATACAGTGGATCCCACTTAATCGCATACCGCTTAATTGCATAACCCGCATAATCACATAACAACATAAAAACCTGAACCAGTGTTTTGTGTATCAGACGTCCCGGTTATTCGCATAGCCCTGTTAATTGCATAAGCAAGGCTCGCACGGCACCTATGCAATTAAGCGGGTTTCACTGTATGAAGAAATTTAGTTAATGCAGCCGATGTATTGAAATAATAACTGATTAAATGATCGCCATTAAAAACTTACAATAACTTAACACAAGTAACATATTATGTTGTGTACTGTTCATCTGAAGTAACCCCTTCTCCATGGTGTGCAACTAGTGGCACCTCACAGAAATTTTTCCTGGCAGGGGAAGCAAAACACAATGGTCACGGTTATCTCGTTTCCACGTTCCTTGTAAAGCACCCTTGACTTTGGCCCTTGCTATGTTACGGCACTATATAAATTGTCATGAACAATAACAATAATATACTGTAGTTTTCAAGATATTCAATTCCACAGTACAGTGGATCCCATTTAATCCACAGTACACAATGCTTCAAGTATACAAGTACAAGTACCTGGCCTCTGAGTACAGTGGATCCCAATTTAACCTGGCCTCCAGTACAAGTACAAGTACAAGTACCTGGCCTCCAAGTATTAGTACAACATTTTTGACATTGACATTTTTCCGCTGACATTTTGTCCCCATGACATTTTCTACATGACATTTTATTGACATAACCCACATAATCCAAACCAGTCATTTGTGTAAAAAATGATGATAGTCTTGCCGGTTATTATGCGGTCATAGCCCCTAAATCGCGTTTAATCGCGCAGAAGCAGACACACTAAGGTCTCTAATTAATGGCTGCATTTACAGCCTGTTGACTTGTCCTTTCTATTAACTTCACTGTTCAAAAAAGATGGTTGTGGTTCATCTCGTTGAGTTTACTTGGCCATCTGTGAGGATGTGCTTGTCATGAACAGCACCGGTAGTGTTCTACACAATGCGTGTAAATACCTTGGTTAAAGCCAAATAATTATTGTAGTTAGTTACAAAAACAGATTTGCATTTTCCAGGGCAGGACACGTATACCGCTTAATTGCCCCATAATCCAAACCCATGAGACCCCCGGTTATTCGCATAGCCCCCCACATGGCACCTATGCAATTGCCCCTTAGTTAAAGTTGAGTTCCTCGTTTTCGCTTTATGCACCGGTAGTGTTCTAGCGTGTAAATATTGGTTAGAAGCCAAATAATTATTGTAGTTAGTTACAAAAACAGATTTGCATTTTTCAGGGGCAGGACAAGTGTCCCCCCCCACCCCCTCTTGCCCCAATTAATGTGTGTAGGTTGTAACCCTTACCGTCGGTGACAACATCCGAGACGGGCAAACCAGTTTCGTTTGCCATGAATCCGATGGTAGAAAAGATGACAAAACCGGTCAGAAAGGCGGTGAACGTATCCGTCAGCGACACGATCACTGCGTCTCTGAAGAGAAACAGTCGGATAGAAACAGGTTTGCAACACAACGTCTACTTGGTTTTTACTTACCACCATCGTCGTCGTCATCATCATCATCATCATCATCAAGCTCAAATTATCAAACAAAAATAATGATAAAGTGCACAAAAAGTAAGCAATTATACAAATGACTTGATGATGATGAGTGTGTATTTTTCATGCACTATGGCCAGTGGCGGTTCCACGTGGGGGATGAGTGGGGATGCATTCCACCCCCCACCGGACTTTCGGAGTTATTTTTTTGCTAGTGAAAGCCCATTTTTGGGTAAAAGTCTAGTAAAACTAACCGGGGATGGCCTTTTTTTGCTTGTCGACCTATCGTCAAGCTATTTTTTGGTAAAAGCGTAGTAAAATTATGGATAAAATTTCCTGTTTTCAGCCTCTTTTGGTAAAGTTTATTGATTTTTCCCTTCTATTTTCATCCCTCCCCACCAACTTTCTATGAATTCGTTCATTCCCCCCCCACCAAGAAATCCTGGAACCGCCACTGACTATGGACACTAGCGATGTGGTCTTGCTCTAGACACGCCCAAAACAAATACTAAAGGAAGACCAAGAATAACACGGCTACATGATATCAAAGAGTAGACGGAAATCAAAAACTACTACTGCATGTTGAAAAGAACTACAGTACTAAAGACCGAAGGAAAAAGAAAAGAGGAATACCGCAAAACATATGGAAAGGATCGTTAGAAAAAAAGCATAAATAAAATGGATGCACCTGGAGTGAACTAGAACACCTGACACCTGATCGAGTGAAATGGAGGGATCTTGTTCATGGCCTATGCCCCACTGGGAGAGCAAAAGGCTGAAGAAAAAGAGGACCAAAGACCAACATTCCAGATGGAAACAGATTGATATATAATATGAAACTGCACGTCACTACCATGGAGGTATTATCCCTGGAGACGGTGTTACGTCATTTCGGTGAAGCCGACTAGATGGGAAAGTCCCAGACGGCAGCCACAGTTTGGGTCTACCAAAATGGCCGCTAACACATGATTTGGGCCTACCAAGATGGCCGCTAACCATGGAGGTACTATATTTAGCCTACGCGCTACTGGCTTCACGCAGCTTGGGCTAAAAATGACGTAATGCCGTCTCCTGGGATAATACCTCCATGGTCACTACCCCTAAATACCTGCAGAGGGATAAACAAACTCCGGTCTCTTACCGGTAGAAATTGTTATTGAACTTGTTGTAGCTGGCCATTGTGATCAGCGCTCCCCACGCTGTGCCCATGCTGTAGAAGAGCTGCTGGGCAGATTCTGCCCATGGCTACGAACACAGAAAATATGCATGAAAATATAAATGAATCCAGTGTTGGAGTTGTGAAATTTGAGCTCTGTCTCCGATTTTTGGGAGTGTATGTAGCTGGGAGGTTCAACACCCCCAACCCCCGGCAAGTGCTGAATTTGTAGGCCCAAGGTTCTAAATACAACTACTTTTTCCAGCATTTTTTTAATCGCAAGGTTGCTGCTTGGTCAATAGAATGTCCTAAGTTTTGCTAATGGAAATGCTTTATGAAAGGTTTGTGCATTTATTCCACACAGTGTCATCAAGAGTGAGCGGTTTACTAATCAATAAGTTCAGAGCACATCATCATCAGGCTGCTGTCATCATCATCATAGTCGGTCATCATCATCGTCATCACATTAACTTTCCATGGCTGCAAAAATATCAACACTCATCCTTCAATGTGAGTTTCCAGATCCACATCCATCCATCACCCTCTGTCTCCTTGTGTGTAAATTTTAGCAAGACACAGGTTTTGCTAATGGAAATATGAAATAAGTGCAAAATAATACTTCCCCCAAAATAGCAACATCGCTTCAATGTGAGTAATAATAAGTAATAATAATAATAATAATAATAATAATAATAATAATAATAATAATAATAATAATAATAATAATAATAATGTGATTCTAAGTGGTTTAGGAGGTTAAGTAAGCCTGTGTGAAAACCCACTATCAACACAACTGCAAATTAACCACAACCCAATGCTGTTCACTACTCAGAGAAAGAGTGCGAAAAAAAACCCAATACAGAATGCCACAGACCGCCTACCTGGAATGTCAAGAGCTGGCTCCACTTTGGAATAATGTAGAATTTGATGCCGGTGATGGCACCTTCCAGTGTAGCACCACGAATAAGGAAGCATATCAATAGCACGTAGGGCAGGGTTGCCGTTACATAGACAACCTATCCAGCACATAACAGTGAAGAATCGTTATACTCTGTAAAGAGTAAAGTCATTCCCGAGCTCTGAAGGCAAACCTCAATGCTCATAGGGATGATAGGCGGCGCTGAGCTGATCTCCGTTTCAAGGCTCTCAGCCAGGCGACTGGTGCAAGTTACATGATGCGGGGCCAGCGTTCTCACGTGAGGCAGCTGTTCATTTTGTGGCTAAACCGCTACTCAGTTCACTTAAGTAGTAGGAACCGGCGACCTTCTGCTCAACGTTGTTATCACTCTGCTAACATTGTTACCAGTCTTCTAACTTCCCACCTTTATACTCTGCAGCATATATATATATATATATATTAAATTATGCATACATAATAATCTATATCAACAACAACAACAAGAACAACAACAATAATAATAATAGTATTATTATTATTATAATATTATTATTATTATTATTATTATTATTATTATCATCATCATCATCATCATCATCATCATCATCATCATCATTATTGAGACAATTACTACTACTACTGGTGGTGGTGGTGGTGGTATAGTGGCGGCTCCACCGGGGCCAGGGGGCCCTGCCCCCTATTGAGTGCCTGGCCCCTAGTGGCCCCCAGTTGGGACCCTATACATAATGATACATACATTAAACAACAAACAGTTATGATTAAGTTGCCCCCAACTGGTGCCAAATCCTAGAGTGCCACTGGGTGGTATGAAAAGATTACATACCTTCCCTGATGTCTTTACTCCTTTACACAGACACAGAAAGATGATGATCCAAGCCACCAGCAGTGAAACTGCCAGATGCCAGTGAGGAGTGCCCATGTTCTCAATGCCATCGGATATTCCAAGCACATTGTACCTGTGAAACATAATACAGTAATTGAAGCATCATCTACGTGCCCAGCGAAAACTCCAGCCGGTTGGGAAGATTGTAAACAATCTAGAACCTAAGTCAAGCAGCGCACAGGTCAGAAGGGCAAAGGTCAGGAGGTCGCTGAGAAGGGAGAGACTAGCTTCAGGGAAGCAACGTATGTAGACCACAGGCAGAATAAACAAATAGGAAATCTTATCAGACACCATACACTTCAGTTACGGCATGGAATAATAGTGGCAATGCGGCAGGCCTTGAAACTGGACGGTCATGGCCTCATGGGTTCTAATCTACAGGGTGTCTCAGACAGTGTTCTATCCAGGCCTGTTAGGAGGGGAGATTCCTCCACCTCCCCCAAAAAAAAAAGTCAAAATACCCTCCAAAAAATCCCAGCACTTACACAAATTTTGCATTGAATTGTGTCTTTTACCCTCCAACCAAGTCGATTCCTCCCCCCGAAAGCCTCAATTTCCCCCAAAGGCCTGGAGTCTGGATAAAACACTGGTCTCAGACAAAAACGCCCCAGCAGAAAAACTATGATTTCTTTAAAATTATTCCTAAATATATTTATATCAAATTAGCAATACGAGTACCACCTTTCTTTAGGCTATATTTTCATCTCACAATTGAGAACACAATGAATTTAAAAACACAAAAATTCTCGAAAATGTCCCCCTTAAAATTCAACGAGGGGCAACGCCTGCCCGCCAACTGACGTCCCTGGCGCCATATATGCCCATTGTAAGCCGGCAATGAACCAATCATACACTTACTCCCAGAATTCCTCGCTGGGGACCGAAATCTCTGCTCGTTTCCGAGCGTCGTCCTCGTCGCTTGCGTCGTCGCGGCGGCGACCGTAGCGGCGGCGGCGGCAGCAACACTGCCGTTGGTCGTTACGTTCTTCCAACGGGTGAAGCACCGATCGGTATTCCAGTGGTTGTTGCAGTTGCTCCAGGGCAGCGTCCAGGTGAACGACATGGCGAAATAGTAGAGCGTCCAGGCGATGATGACGTTGTAGTAGACGCAAACGATCGCCGAGATGATGACCATGCCGTAACCGATGCCTGCGTTTCGAGAATTCAACACGACGAGTCGTAATTTAGCGTGATTCGTCAACTATACCGCGGTAGGCCTGGCTGTTTTGCCCGTCAAGAATGACGGGAGAGCTTTGACGTCGCCTCTTCGTCAAAGAAAGAGACAGACAGACAGACAGACAGATAGACTGTGATCAGTGTTTATTCTAGCCACCTTGACATTGGGGGGATTTTCAAATGTTTCATTATGTTTGGGGGAAATGTCTGAGTCTCCACACTTTTTTTGGGAATTTCCATCCCCCAGCCAACATATACATTTTGAGGGATTTTAAAACTTTTGGAAAAATTCCCCCAGAGAAGACCTAGAATAAACACTGGACTGTGATAGACATACGCAGACAGAGAGCAGGAAAGAGACAGTGACAGAAAGAGGGAGAGATGAGGTGGTTGTAATCATCTCTTGTGAAACAGGAACGAATATAAACAATGACCTTGTGTGTAGTCATGGTAACTTTATACTGATACGGGCTTTAACAAACAGAAACATTATGAGGCACGGGGAATGCTATCCCCACCCCTAAGTTACTGGATCGACTCTCCCAAGGTAAGTTTTCTTCTGGTAACCCTAAAACCTCTCCTCTTCGGCCTAACTTTGGTACATCAAAAACTTATAGTGGCATACTATGCAATACATCTATACTCTGTGACAGTGTGAACTATGGAGATATACTGCATGCAACACATGCGTAAAAAGCGTTGAAGAAAACTTTTATAAGGGGATTTTCATTTGTAAAAAATGTGAACAAGTGGATAACTCCAATCCTCTAAACTGACAGCAATGGCGTGCAGAGAGTGGTGGGCGCCCGAAGACCAAGTCGATAAAAAAAGTGTTTGACGAGCAAAAAAGGCTGCCGACCGAGTCAATTTTGTCGTCCCCCTCTGGTCGACGCCCGGGGCTACCCCCCACCGGCCCCCCTCTGCATGCTACTAACTAAGAGCTGTGTCCGCTCACCAAAAACCATATTTCAGCCTACTGGCTTGCCAAGACCATGCTGCCATCCGGAAACGTCATAACAAATTTATTAAAAGGCATTTGAAGTTGAGCAAAACTCTCAAGGCCTTCTTGCACTGCAGGCAATCTGTTTCACATGTCCAAAGTTCCAAATTGCTGCACTCAGGCTGTTATTATGCATAAATCTTGTCTTTCTACTGGCACACTTGTTCTTTGTTCTTTTCTTCAGGCCATCGCTCTGATGTTTCAATGTTTAGCAAAGACAATGATCAAGTTAGTGCGCTCTCGTCCACCAAGAGAAAAAAGCCAACACTCGATCCAAATGATTTTCTAACTATAGGCTGATCTCAAACCCGAATTTCATATCTAAACTAATTGAATGCATTGTACTCAGTCGAATAAATTTACACTTTTCACTGTACAATCCAGGGGCGTAGCGACGGGGGTATATCGGTATATATAGCCTCCCCCCCAAAAAAATCTGACTGCCTTAAAGTTTTTAATGTGTTTTAAAAAGATTTTCAATGTTTTTAAGATTTATGCCCTCTCCTCAAATCACATTATACCCCTAAATCAAATTCCTGGCTACGCCTCTGCTACAATCTCTTGTTATCCAGACAATCTGCATATCGAAAATATTATTTCATTCAACTGAAACTGCTCTCCTGGCTGTTCACGATTATATTTAGTCTGCTATGGATATATGGAAAAGCAACTGTACTTATTTTACTAGATTTGTCAGTAGCTTTTGATACAACAGATCGCGCAATTCGTATTTTATTATTAAGTGCATAAACGGTCGTTTATCAAAGACTTTCTCAGACCAGTTGCTGCTGTCTGTTGTTCTGCAGAGCGTCGCTGGTCTTAGAACCACAATGGACTGACCCGAAATAAGAAAATCAAGTCAAAGTCCTTCCCCAGCGCCTACTAAAAGGTTGGGCTCATGGGGCGGCGCTGATCTCAGTTTTAAAGGCCCTCAGCGAGGCGTGCACGGAGCAAGTGTATCGCTTAACCCCTTAACTGACTGGGGATCTCGGATACATCCGTCCATTTTACATTGAGTTACAGTTAAATACACGGTTAAGGGGTTAACCGCAGCGTGCTTGTTCGACTATTGCGGCTTATACCAGTGCCACTAACTTTGTCACCGTCCTCTAGCGAGTGAAGCCTGCAGTGGCGTAGACAGGCGGGGTGGATTGGGGTTAAACCCCCGTGGTAGGCTGACCAAATTTTTTTATTGCGTATTATTATTCTGCGGGTAGAGGGGGCGCCAAAATCGGGTTTAAGGTGGCAAAAAACGAAGCAAACAAAAAATATCAATATAGGCCTAGTTGTATAGGCTGTCTGCGCTCATTTAAAAACCACAACTTATAGCTACATGTAACTTAACCAAGTGAAATAACAAGTGGTGACCTTTTTTGCTTGTCAGGATTTTTTCCGAAGTTAGGGTGGTAATGGTCTTTTGTAACTCCCCCTTCGGAAAATCCTGGCTGCGCCACTGGAACAGTGGCGGCTCCACCGGGGGGCGGGGGCAGGGGGGCCCGTGCCCCCCCTATTGAGAGCCTGGCCCCCCCAGTGGCCCCCCAGTTGGGACCCTATACTTAATGCTACATACATTAAACAACAAATGGTTGGCCCCCCATGATTAGAAGTTGCCACCCCAACGGCCCCCCACTTGCCAAATCCTAGAGCCGCCACTGCACTGGAAGAATGAGTCACAACCTTAGGACTCCTACGGGTATCGAACCCGCGACCTTCGGCCAACGCTGTTACCACTCCGCTATATAACTTTCCGACCCAAATAGTAATAAGTAAGAAAGTATCGTGTCGCAAGTACCTTGGAACAGCGGCGATATCTTCCACACAGCGATCGGACTTAGACTGGAGAACTGGCCGTAGCCCATCTCCATCAGAACCAGAGGCATGCCCATCAGTAGCATGTAGATCAGATAGGGGATCAGGAAGGCGCCTGAAAATAATATGAATGCAATTATTGCACAGTAGAGATTACCATGCAAGACAAATTATTGTGTTTATAATGTCCAGGGTTTAATCTAGGCCGCTTCCCCCCTGTAGACGATGGAGATAAGTTGACTATGTGCTCTGTGGACGACTAAAAACAGGTCGTCGCCAAAATTTAGGAGCGCAAAATATAAATCTTGCCCCGACGGCCGAAAACCCTGGCTACGGTGCTCTGTCCCTTCTTCCCATCCTTTCTTCCCCTTCTCTCTCTCCCTTCCGCTCCCTCAGCCTCCCCCTTTTTAATGGGGACCGGTGTCTAATCAAGACTCCTGGACTCCGGAGGGAAAGTGACAAGGCGGGGAAAATTCTCTGTAGTTTAAAAATGTCCAATTTACGCAATAGAGAATATCACAGGCAAAATTCTGAATGCCAAGCACTTTTTATATACAAGACATAGTGCCCTAATTTTTGAAAAAAAACTTGATTACTATGTGCTCTTCACTTGCCTGTCAAAAGTGCTAGCCATTCACACGTCTGCCAATACCATTCTCTGTAGAAAGTTATATCAAACCTGTTACAGTGTTGCAGAAAATACTATACCAGGTCTACCTCCCCCCAATAAAAATCTTATCGGATTTACACGATTTGCACAAGTGACCCTGGGCGGGCCGACCGGTGCAATTGCACCGGTTTGCACCAATGTAGCTACGCCACTGTTAAGGGGTACTTCGAGTTCGTTCTCTTATACTTGTTTCAGGGGTATGTAATTGTAAAAGGGTTAATTAAGAACCACTGCCTTAATTTGACAATTTGGGGCCAATCACAGTCTTCTCAGGTCAGTTTTTAATCTCTGAGTATTCTTTTCAATTCGTTTCACAGGCCTCTCTCTCCTCGGCTAGATAGACTATAGTGGATAAGCCACCCTCCTCGATAGGCAGCAGTATAGGCGAAGTGCCTTAATATTGCGTGAACGCGGCTAAAGTGCAAACTCCGGACGCGGACTGCCTATGCCTAGGCCTGTTTAGAGACCTACCCACGTCAGGGTCGACAAGGTTAAGAACAGATCCAGATCCGAACTGAACTCGGAAACAGCCAGCAGTAAAGATGCTGGATTTTCTATTAATTTACAAGTAAGCATGTACAATTGTACAGTAACCTAGGCTACCTCCTATACCGAAAACGTCTGCTGTGTTTTCGAATAGGCCAGCAGCGACCCTGAGCTATGAACTGCTTGTCAATGAACTACAGGCGGATCCAGGGAGGGTAGAGACTATAGAGGGCACGTCCCCCTCCCCACCTAGCTCCCAAAAATTTCCTAACTTTGCTGGGTTTTTTCATCGTGGCGAAAAGCGTTTTAAAAGAACGATTGAATAGCGAGTAACATATTTTCCTTCCGTCTAAGCGTTTTAACAGTAAGCACAAATCCACGTGAAAGAAACAGTACAAGACAAAGTCAAAATGGGGAATGTAGGTCTAACACAGAGTGCCCCCAAGCCGAGTTCCTAGATCCGCCCCTGTACACAAAGAATACGAAATTTGTTATTTTCGACAGCGTCGATAATCTAAATATTAAAACGATCAATGGTTCTCAAATCATTTCAATAATAATAATAATAATAATAATAATAATAATAATAATAATAATAATAATAATAATAATAATAATAATAATAATAATAATAATAAACAACAATAATAACAATAATAGAATTAAGTAATTCTTGCATTGATAGGGTATGAGAAGCAAGCAGCAGTTTTTCTTGTACTAAGAAATTTTTAACCCTTTGATAGGGGGCCTAGTACGGTCTACCTAGCGCGCCGGATATATCCGGCAAAGGAAATAAATCTTTATACCTTGAAAAAAATAATAGTCATGCAAGTTGCAACTGATCACTTGACCAACGTTTGGCTTTTTATTTTATACACTGAGGATCAGTGGTGTAGACAAGGAGGGTTTGGGGGTTAAAACCCCCTTGGGCGCCGACGAAAATTTTTTTAAATGTGTTTCCATGCATTTTTAATTTTCGGGCGCGGTTTTGAGGGTCAAAATCCCCTTGGGGCTGCTGACCAAAATTTTCCAAGCGCCATAGTGCTTGTCAGCATCTGAAAGGACAAATTTTAGAAGGAAAGACATAGGATAGATACATAGGATGACTTTTTGTGCATGTCAAGATTTTTCGAAAGTTGGTTACAGTCAAAACCAACTTTTCCCTCCGGAAATCCTGGCTACGCCACTGCTGAGAATTAACGACCCGTTTTAGTCTGACACTCTGCGACTAATCCGATTTAACCCAGTGACTAACAACCCCAGTTTCGACTGTGAACGAGTTAGTACACTCGTTAGCCTATTAAATTAATCGTCTTGCAATTACCAAGAACAAACGGAACACCATTTGCGTAATCGCAAATTGTCAAAGACTCTCGATGCCAGCTGTTGCTTAGGCGTTGCAGCGGCGGCGGCGATGATGATGATGATGATGATGATCTTCATCATATAAGCCTAATGCCTAAGTAGTTGACCTTTGCCCTTCGGCAGGAGGTCTACACCAGTCCTTGACATACCAACAGAGACACGGCTGTAGTAATTTCGACTGTTTTCGTAGAAAACACACACACACAGGCGACGGGGTGGGGTGGGGTGGGGGTGGGGGTGAATGGCCTGCAGACGACAAGAGACTGGCGTTGTAGTAGGCCTACGCCGGAAATCGTCTATTAAGCTGTCGATGTTCACAACCGACGAATAAGCCGACGAGTGCCGACGATTTCCGAACAACATCGGGAAAAAAATCCGATTTTAGGAAGCCGTGAAAAAAATTTACAACAGTCTAAATTAATCTCTCTCTCTCTCTCTCTGTGACAGTGGCGCAGCCAGGGCTCCGGAATGGGGGGGGGCATCGCATTTTCGGGTTAAAAGTATCCGACTAGCAGTACTGTACATTTGTTCGCCAAACAGAAAGTTTGAAGTTCTTATCAATTATCAAGTAGGCCATGCATAGTGACGGATTTACTACGGTACAAATGGTACATTTGTACCGGGGGACCACCAGCAGAATAAAAATTTAGGGACCCGCCTTTTCTATCAACAATATTTTAATTTTATGAGTTTTTATTTAGGCCTATCTGTGTAAGCAACTTTATTTTCCAAAATGCAACCATTTGTCACGCAACGTGTCCTGAAAAAAGAAAAAAGGTTATCGACACTATTACTCAACATCTGATCTGTAACTCTTTCGCTCTTCCGAAAGCCAAAAAATACCATCTCGCTACTTTTCACACTTGATCTGTAACTTTTTAGAAGAAAGTGTAGGCTGTAGCGGGACCGAAAAAACGAAAATCCTCCATTGAGTCGGCCTACCACATTTCTATAAAATCTATCGGGGGGACTTCAAACATTGGCCTTGAAGAAGAATGCCAGGGGAGGAGGACAAACTACTGAAAAAACTAGATCGAATGTTCGTTTTCAGTGGCGTTTCCTTCCACATGGGCGTATTTAGAAAGGCTTAAAGGGGTACGCTGAAATTTGAGAAGTTCGAAAAATAACGTTTATGCTATTGCTATGTACTGCAAGCAAAAAAGGCTTATCACCCGTGACCCGTCTAGAAAGTGGTGACAAGCAAAAAAAGGTTAACGTCGGCGTAACAGTCTTTAAGTGCAACCGAAGGGAAGAACGAAAGACCAAAGGCCAAAAACCAAAGGGGTACGTTATGGCTCAGGAGCGTACCCCCTAAATACGCCACTGTCCTTCCATAGTTGCATACCCCGACCGGGAAATTTTTCGCTTGTCAACTTTAAATTCGGTGGGGTGAACTTAACCCTTAACCGTGTATTTAACTGTAACTCAATGTAAAAGGGACGGATATATCCGGGATCCCCAGTTAAGGGTGGCCTTTTTTAAATACTACGAATTACGTTTTTTTGCTTGTCAGCCTTTTCTATAGCAAGGGTTGCAAACATTTAACCCCTTAACCGTGCATTTAACTGCAACTCAATGTAAAATGGACGGATATATCCGGGATCCCCAGTTAAGGGGTTAATGGGGGAAACACGCTAACAATGACCTTTTTCTCTGTTTTCGTTTTTCTTCTTTACTTTGCCTCCACTCCAGCAACTTCCTATGAATTTTTCACCCCCTTCCCCACTAAGAATTCCTGGAACCGCCACTGTTCCTTTTAGCCGACGTTTACTGTACACTATAGAAGCGATCCGTAAAGTGAAATTATGGAATCATCGTCACGTTGACAGTATAGCGTCCAGATGGGAACCGGGAAAGGGGGGGGTGGGCGGCCCCGGGCATCCATTGCATCCATTGATGATGATGATGATGGTGGGGGGGGGACCGTTATATATAATATATACCATTTGTTGTTTAATATATATATAGGGTATATATATATATATATATATATATATAATCGAGTGGTGAGACCTATAGGTTCTTCTGGACCTAAAGGTTCTCGAGCGACTATACTAAACGACGTAATTTTCATATCCGGTGATGAACCAACCGCGCGCGGGAGTGGAAGAGGTTGCTACGACGGATGTTAGCAATTAGTATCATTATACGTGGTAGACCGAGTCTTGTCGGTTGTTCGAAATCGGCGTTCGAAGACTTTTTTTTGGAAATTTTGTTGATTTGGACTTTGACGGTTAACCGTTTAACCAACTGTTGCTGAAAACTGGGACTTCACGGCAATTTGTCAACACAGATTCTTACGACAAATCCGTTGAAAATTTCTGCGAGTTATATGAACGGTCTACTAGGCGTTGTGCTTCTGTAGCGCCACTTAATAATGCACAGGAGCATCGACCGACGGTATGCACATCAAATCCAAAGCATTAAAGATCCAGGTCAAATCCAGGGTATATCCGAGGCCGGACAAAACGGGTGACAGTTTATGTACTGTGCTTAAACTTCGATCGGTGTTTTTATGTCGGTCAATCAATCAATCAATCAATCAATCAATCAATCAATCAATTTATTTCTCAAGATTATACAGGTTAAACATACAAAATTAAATCATTTCTTACTATGTAACAAAAGAACATAATAATATGTAAAAACAATATATAATTCGTTTGAGAAATGGGTTGGCCAAAGGGTATAAAACGCGTAAGACGGTCAACCTATCGTAATGTCAACGACATTACGTAGAAATCTTATTAGCGTAGAAGCTGAAAATGGATAACCTAACGCTTCTTTCGCTCGTGTTCTGGTGCTGAGGCGTAACCCGGTGCGGTGAAGCCATGGTCCCCCCCAATTTCACTGCCTGCTGTATAGAATTTCCCTTTTTCGCTTTGGTGTAGTCGCCCCCTTGTGATGTTACAATTGGCATCACCGGGTGCGGCCCGTACCCCCCCCCCCACCGCCAACCCCTAGCCCCTAGCGACGCCCAACTGGTTCCGTGTTCTATGCTTGTTTCTATGCATTCGTTCTGTATCGCCACAGTAAATAAGTAAGTAAATCTCGTGAATTTATATGGCGCGTTCGAAACACGTACCGAGTTTTAGCTGCTTGTTCCTAGGCGCTAAAGTGTGGGTACGCGGTACGGCCCTGGCTGATCGTGGTACGCATTGGCTTATTGCTATACCATCAGCAATGGAGGGTGTAGAAATTTTTAAAGCATACCTACTCATAGATATTTTTAAAACGCTAGTGATGACCTTTCTTGATGATACTATATGATACTATATACTACCAGTCTTCTATGCCTCTGGTGCATGGCAGTGGCGGCTCCACCGGGGGGACAGTTGGGCCGTGCCCCCCTATTGAGAGCCTGGCCCCCCAGTGCCCCCCCACAGTTGGGACCCTATACTTAATGCTACATACATTAAACAACAAATGGTTGGCCCCCCATGATTAGAAGTTGCCACCCCAACGGCCCCCCCCCACTTGCCAAATCCTAGAGCCGCCACTGGTGCATGGTACGCGTCTACCGGTACTCACCTCCGCCGTTCCTGTAGCAGACGTACGGAAACCGCCATATGGTACCGAGTCCGACGGCGTACCCGATGCACGACAGCAGGAAGTCGAACCGTCCGCTCCACTTCTCGCGTCCGGTCGGCTTCTTGATGACCACGGATATCGACTCCCGGACCCTCTTCAGGCGCGCCGACGAGGAGCTTTCGATGCGTTCCATCTTCTTCTTCTTCTACCGGTCGAGAGCGAGAGAGCGAGCGAGAGAGCTTGCCCCCTTGTGTGCGTAGGGTAGGCTGTGCGGCGTGGTGTCTGCGACGTCTCCTCCTCGTACTGCTCCTAATGCACTTCGAACGACAAGTCTCTCTCTCTCTCTATTCAAACATAATCCAGACTCACGCTGCAGCGTCGTTTTAATCGCAGCAGTACTTCTACGTACCGCAAAAGAAGCAACTATCTCTCTCTCTCTACATACAGGCTTATATAATTATATAGGCCTATATAGACACACACAGAAGCGCGCATGTAGCGGACCTAAATGATGGAAGCAACGCAAGCGAGTGCCGCGTGGTGTTAATTTACTTCGTAGAAAACGGACAGCCAGAGATGCATGCATTCTGTCGTTTTATGGCGTTGATGTTGCACGCTGCAGCATCTGGCTCTGGACCACGAGGCCTTACTCCACCGATTTCCCGCTCAAAACTCACAGCACTTGGAACCGCAGTTAGTCAAGGCTGCTGCACGATGTATATACCCACTGGGGCGCTGCTGTTGCGTCTAGGCCAATATCCCTCTGTATGCGAAATCCCGGTTATAGACCTATGTACGTTCTATATATCCACCGCAAATCTTTTATCAGTATATCTTATATCTTATATCAAATTTATTTACCAGTGGTTTTCATACAGGCTTAGGTTACTTAGCCTCCTAAACCACTTAAAATCACATTATTATTATTATTATTATTATTATTATTATTATTATTATTATTATTATTATTATTATTATATTATTATTATTATTATTATTATTATTATTATCATCATCATCATCATCATCATCCATTGAAATACTTAGCTGCGACTGGCTATAGGGCCTACCTGGATCTACAACCTTGACCATCACGGACTATGGATTACGGACCATGGATTTCACCCAGATTGAGCGCTCGTGAATAAGCTGGTGCACTGCGCCAGCCTTTGGGGGAGGGGCAGAGCTATACAAATTTCGTTTTAATTGCACGATAATATAATTTACATATAATTATATTCAGAAGATTTGTCGATGATATTATTAACGTGTGCTGGTAAATTTCGATGCTGGGGATTACGTAACCTCCTCGACAGCCCCTCGCTGAGGCCTTAGAGCACCCAGCACCGCTATCGTCGACGTCTCGACGCCGCCCAAGACATTGAAACGACGTAATGCGGACCTCTTCCCGGGTCGATCCTGCCCTCCCCCCCCCCACTCCTCCCCACTGCGCGCGTGAAAATCGGGTCACGGAGCAGAAAACACGGAATTTTCCACCGGAGATTCTCGCACGCCAATCAACTGCTGCTGCTGAGAACATGGATTCATTGGACTGCCCCCGGACACACAGGCAGCAGAGAGACGGAGAGAGACGGAGGCGGAGAGAGACGGAGAGAGACGGAGAGAGACGGAGAGAGACGGAGAGAGACGGAGAGAGAGAGAGACAGAGAGACGGAGAGAGACGGAGAGACGGAGAGAGACGGAGAGACAGAGTGTGTGTGTGTGTGTGTGAGAGAGAGAGAGAGAGAGACAGAGAGAGACAGAGAGACAGACAGACAGACAGACAGGCATACAGACAGACACAGACAAAAACAGACAGAGATAGACAGAGACAGACAGACAGACATAGACTGGCAGAGACTGACAGGAGAGTGAGACAGACAGACATAAAGTGACAAAGACAGACAGCAGACAGACAGCAGAGAGAGAGAGAGAGAGAGAGAGAGAGAGAGAGAGAGAGAGAGAGAGAGCGGAGGCAAGCGGATGGATCGCCCATCGAAAGGACTCCTCTCTATTAATATAGCTATTAACATGGTTCTTTTATTCCACGCCGGAAAGCATCGGAGAGGGGAATACTAGGACGCCTGGTTCACAGGGCTAGCTGCCTAGCTATCTCCCGTTGCTAATCTCCTCTGTAAATGCTTATAGTCGGTCGGAGCGCCTTCGGCTGCACCCGAACCCGGGCAATGTTAGAAACAATTAGAACTCGGTCGGCTTTTTTAAGGTCTATCTGTTCGACGTCGAACGGCAGACGAAAATTCGCGTCAATAGAAAGTCGACTTTAAAAGCATTTTAAATTATAGCGTTAGGAAGATAACTGCACAATATACAGTACATTGTACAAAGAACGTGTCATTGTACATAGCCCAAGGCCACGAGATAGAGAGAGAGAGAGAGAGAGAGAGAGAGAGAGAGAGAGAGAGAGAGAGAGAGACAGACAGACAGACAGACAGACAGACAGACAGACAGACAGACAGACAGACAGACAGACAGACAGACGAGAGTATTCTTTCTAATCTAATCTTAAACTTCTATAGCGCCACTTCATAATGCACAGTAGCATAAGCCGATGTCACACCAAACCCAAATCATTAAAGATCTAGGTCAAATCCAGGGTATCCGGCCAGCCAGGCAAACGGGTGACAGTCTATGGAGGATAAGCCACGTCAAAAAGATGGGTGTTTTAATCTTGTTCTAAACATCTGTTAAACAATTACGTATCATACATACTTTTGGTCATAATAAGTACTTAAACACTACCTCTCCCTTGAGACATAGCACCTAAGATTTTCTGATTTCTGGAATGAGTCTTTTGCCGACGGATTTGAAGTTCCATCGATTTATATCCTTAGACCAGGGTTTCCCAAACATTTTGGAACCGCGGCCCACTACAGCGCCTTTGTAACGTGCCGCGACCCTAATCATAGCATGTAATATCGAAAACGTGCATTAGGCCATATGGCGAACGTTAGTTGGAAAAAATCTTCTGAGTTTTGAATAAATGGCAAAACAAAAGCTCAGATTCAATTCAAATGAAAATATGGCAAATTTATTCAGTAGAATTATTCATACTTTGCCAAATAAGACAAAAGGTGAGACTAGATATTGAAATTTCTTGAAAATTGTCTTTTGTAAAATGTTTCCAGTAGCATACCTTTGTTACGCGTCTTAAAAATCATATGAATTTGTCAAAATCGCTTAACCGCCAGGTCACATTCTGATTGGCAGATTTCCTATTGTTACTAGTGGAGTTTCACAGCAAAATGGCCATAATTAATACGCTTTCCTTGCGTTTTGTGAAATAAGGTTAATTTTTAAAAGCAACCCCCACTGCCCAACTGCATCCCCTATTGCTACACCTACATCCCCATATTTCTCATTAACTACATATAATAATAACTGCTCCTTCGCAGTATATATATATATATATATATATATATATATATATATATATATATATATATATATATATATATATATATAATAACGACTGGGGAGTCATTATCATATGAGAGTCATTATTATATACTATACCGGGTTTCACAAACATTTTGGAACTGCGTGACTCACTTCAGCGGCTTTGTAGCATGCCGCGACCCTGCAAACTTTTTGTCAACTAAAATTGAACAAAACACTAATCGTTTTAATATAAGCCGTATATGGAGGATTGTAGGCGTACAAATTTCTTAAAACCTAAGCTTACAGTGAGCCTACTTACAGACTTTCAGGACTTGTGACATTGTGGTATTGGTTAGAACATGACACTTTTGAATCTAAGTTCGCGTTACATCGCGACCCGTTATAGACTGAGCCACAGTTTGGGAAATAGTCGAAACACTGTCTTGCCGGTGTTATTTGTTATAAAAGTGCATAATTTATTGTTATTTATTTATTATTAAAAGGCACGGAGCTCACGTGAATCTTCTAAACCCACCCCAACATAACATGGCGAAAAGCAGAAACGTTGCAAAGGCACGAATAATAAATAAGCGAAGGCAGTCTTTCTTCTTCTCTTCCGATACAGAGCCGGCGGGTGTCTTTCGGGGGCCCCCTGCAATGTTTACGAGCGCAACGTTTTTGAAATGTTTGACTTTCATCCTTATATTTTTGCCTCCCCAACAAAAAAAACAAATCAAATGGCGAAAAGAATAAGAAACGTTAAAAAGGCCACGAATAATAACCGACGGGGCGAATGCAGCAGGATTTCTTCTCTTCCAATAATATTACTAGCATGTTTCGGTTCATGGAACTGGAAGATAGAAGAGTGGTAACATCAGTGGGTTATAGAACCGACGGAAGAGAGTTCGAAACCCGCAGGAGTCCTGGGGTTGACTCAGCCTTCACTCAATTGCAGTGGTAAAACGAGTAGCAATGGCAACATTGCGAAGGTAACATAGGTCATAGGTTCGGCGGATAACCTTTACTTTTCCATCGGTCCATTGTCCATACGAAAGGAACATGACAAGGCAGAATGTGAAATGAAACAGTGAACACCCCTCCCCATTCCTGGATCCGCCCCGATTTGGCACACAACGTCGGAACTTTTAGTGTTCGCGCCCAGGGACGTAGCCAGGAATTTGATTTGGGGAGGCGGGGTATAATGTGATTTGGGGGTATAAATCTTTAAAAACGTTGAAAATCTTTAAAAACACATTAACAACTTTAAAAGGTAGCTTGATTTTGGGGTATGCATATGTACCGATATACCCTCCGTCGCTACGCCCCTGTTCGCGCCGAGTTCTTTTTTTTATTAAGGGCAATAACCATCCGTTTGTTGTTGTCATTATCGAAAATTTGATTGCCAAGCAATTGACTCGGTAGTTAACGCCAGCTCAAGTGACCCAAGGCGCGCCCACAAAACACACACAAATACCGGCGGCCAATTCCACCCTTCGCCCACCGTACCGACCTCACCACATCCCACCCCGCCTATCCATCTACTCCCCCTCCCCCTCGACCTCAAACACCCAAATTCTCAGCCCTCGTTCCATCTGTATCCGTGCGCTAGCCTTGACAACGCTTTGCTCGGTCAGACACTGCATATCTGCTTATTATTATTTTTTTATTAGCCCAGCAATTCGACATAATACCGATTAAGTCAATTAGATGCTATTATTATTATTATTATTATTATTATTATTATTATTATTATTATTATTATTATTATTATTATTATTATTATTATTATTATTATTATTATTAGCAGTAATACAACATTCCGGCCTGAGCATCGCGAGCCGATTTACAATAAGTAATCTTCTTTCTCTTTGTTGGTCGATTATCATAGAGAAAAGAGGGCGGCGCGATGTGTAGGGCTACACTGCAGGGAGATAGGAACGCGCCCTGGCGGTATTTTTCCATGGTTTTTTCCATCATGTGACCGAGTTGTAGTTTTCCATTGACCTTTGGACGTGCCGAAGCCGGTTCTCCCCTCCCTCTTTCCCTCCCTCCCGAAAAATATCGGAAGCACCATTCACACAGACTCCCAACATTCGGTGAGTAATTCTATTTAGATTATATTCGGCGGTAACACAGACAGGCACGTCGACGTTTAAATAATATACAGTGTAGGCCTATCGTTCTAAATTGGGAAGAAGAAGATGATGATGAGAAGAAGAAGAAGAAGAAGAAGAAGAAGAAGAAGGTGATGATGATGATGATGATGATGATGATGATGATGATGATGATGATGATGATGAGATGATGATGATGATGATGATGATGATGATGATGATGATGATGGTGAAGAAGAAGAAGAAGAAGAAGAAGATGATGATGATGATGATGAAGAGGGGAGGAAGAAGAAGAGGAGGAGGAAGGAGAGGAGGAGGAAGTTAAGGATGAGAAGAAGGAAGATAAAGAGGAGGGATGAGGAGGAGGAGAAAGAAGAAAAAGAAGAGGAGGGAAGAAGAAGAAGAAGATTAAAACGTCTTTAACCTCCGGCTTTTAGAGAAGCTAATCGTTGTTTATAACTGAAACTCGATATGTCCACAGACCAGCCAAACACAAAGACTTAGTAGTACTTAGTACTTAGTACAGTAGTACTTCTAGCTGCTACTAGTGGAACACGTTTATCAGAGACTGGTTGACTATAGTCTATTAGTACAGAAAGTTAGTACAAATCCAAAAACTAATAATACAGTAACATGCCTAATAAAATTGTATGGAGAATGGAATTAAGAAAAAAGCAGGATAGAAGTGATGGCCTTTTTTGTTGCCAAGACCTCCAACCGATGTCCTCCATGTTGTATTCTTTACTTTTTCGCAACTCACTCAATGTCACTGATTGTATGATTATATTCAGCCGCTGGATCATTCGGTCATAAATATTGTATAAGATGAGTCTGTTGCGGGCCCGCCCGTAGCCTCTTACAAATCGCTCGGTCCGGTCTGGAACTCATTGCCTCAGCATGTTCGCATTGCAGATTCATTACAAATTTTTAGAGCAAGATTAAAGACCCATCCTTTTGACCGGGCTTATCCACCATAGACTGTCACCCGTTTGTTCGGCCGGATACCCTGGATTTGACCTGGATCTTTAGTGATTTGGATTTGGTGTGCCATCGGTTGATGCTCCTGTGCATTATGAAAGAAGATAGATGTAGCTGTAGAATGGGTCACCGTGATCGTCCTCTGTATTTGCGGGTATTTTTGGTGTCTGGCGCCGCCGACTCTGTGACTATAGTAAGTAAGTAAGTAAGACGAAATTTCTATGGCGCTGCCATAGGCCTAAATATATATGATTAGTCTAACCGTAAATTGCAACGGATAAAATTTATGCCCCTATAGTCCTCTTAAACGGCTATCGACTGGCCTAAAAAGATCGCTATGAGGATGCTTTGATTGATTGATTGATTGACAGTGGCGGTTCCACGTGGGGGATGAATGGGGATGCATCCCCCATCGGACTTCTTTTTTGCTTGTCAAACATAATTGTGGGTAAAAGTCTAGTAAAACTACGGGGAAAAACTGCGGATGACATTTTTTGCTTGTCAACCTATTATTCGGTAAAAGTGTAGTAAAAATTAGGGAAAAATTTCCCTTTTCTCAGGCTTTTTCGACAAAATTTATTGATTTTCCCTTCTCTTTTCATCCCCCCACCAAGAAATCCTGGAACCGCCACTTACAACTTACACCTGTTGATTGATGATGATTGGTTGATTCAGCGGTCTAATCGCTTACCAGTGAATGTGTGCCAGTTTCGAAGACAATTTCTAATTTCGCTTCCCGATGTGAATCAGCACAAAAACCAAGAAACAAAACAGTGGCCCGGTGAAGACGATCTCTTGTGATTTGGTTCAGCGCCGTTCGACGCTACTAATCCGTATGGAACTCACCGATAATCTTATCTACTCCGAATCACGCCACTATTAGTCCCTAACAAGAATTTAAAATCCATCGTTTTTTATGCATATAGAACTAACGAGTAACTCGGAAATAGAAAGGGTTTTCTCTCGCATTTAGCCGAAAAGTAGGCTCAGTGGTTAATCCGATTACTAGACATGTACAATAAGTAGTTATGCTTAAAATCTGTATTTGCGTCAAAAGTTCTTAATTATTTAATGAGAACAATGGAGTCAGAATATTTGTCTATGACGCAAAAAAGAACAGACGAAGCAGCGTCAGGAATATTAGTCGTTAATTTTTTGCAGGCTTTTTTGATGTCTGAAATCAATCCATTATTATTTTTAAAATACTCTTTTTAAATACTAAATACTGACAAAAAACTGACTTCCTGCATGTGACATCGAAACTGGAATTATGAATTAATTTTTTGACATCGAAATCAATCCATTATTATTTTTAAAATACTCTTTTAAATACTAAAACTGGAATTGACATCGAAAAATTCGCTACAGATACTGTTTATGTGCGCAAAATCTGGGCATTATAAATGTGGAGTTCATTGATACAACATCAATTAAAATGATCTAGATAGAATTTTTATCTTTCTGCACAGTTATTCAGTCCATCAATCCAGTGTTCGTGAATCCAGTGAGTCAGTTAGGTTCTAAAATTCATCAAAAATCGTGAATCGCGGAGCCCAATTTGATTGGGCTACTTTTGGGGTGAAACGAGACAATCCAAGCAACAAATAGGCCTATGGCAACAGTGTGACGTCATTGTCAAACGAAGGTTTCGTGTTATTGTTTACCTTTTGCTATAAACTAAATAGCGTCATGAAATTATAGTAACTTTCATTTTATGCTGTATGATCATGATGAAAGAACAGAGCCCACACTCATGGGCGTCCGCGGAAATTTTTCCACGGGGGGCGCAAAACAGGGCATCTGGCCGGACACATAGGCCTACCCAGTCTGGGCATGGGCGTCAGAGGGAGGTGCAATGGGGTACAATGCACCCTGGAAAAATTGTGAAGTTATGAAAAAGTAAAATTACTAAAAACTAGGTAGCCTATGGTACTGTACTAAGTTAAAACATGAATTTATATAAGAATCCGATTAACTTTTTATAGCGCCAAATAATTTATAATTAGTCCAATCATCCAATAGATCTTGAAAGTCTTGTACAGTACTTTTTGTTTCTTTCGTCACGTGACCCAGTTTAGCACCCCTGGAAAATTTTCCAGTTCTTTGCACCAGGGCGTCGACAAGATCGGTATATGCTATACCCCAAAATCAGTCTACCTGATTTACAAGTGGTTATATGTGGTTTATATTGTTTATGTGGGTTATAGTTCAGATTTATACCCACCCAAAATATTTATACCCTCCCAAATCAATTTCCTGGGCTGTTTTGGGCGCGTGTCCCCAATGATAGCCTTACTCTTTAGTTCTGATCCTAAAGTGAAGAAGAGTTCATTTCGATTTTGTTACACTGCTGCGCCACCTGGCGAGTGTTGACCTAAACGCCTCACTCCGTACGAAGCAACACCATTCAGACCAACGCTGATCGAATAGATTGCTATTAAAGTGCTAAAGCCTAAAACCTGAGCCAGTATAAATGACTTTAAGATACTAGATAGAAAACCCGGCTACTTCGAATATTTTCAGTTTCGTAGGTCCGTCTGACATCTTTGAGATCTAGCTGATTAGTATAAAACAAAAAATCAGATCAATACTGTTACAATTCAATCAGTGGCGTAACGTTTTCAACAGACAGCGCTTTCTTCTCTCGTTAATTCTCAAATCTACAATTTCCAATCTGAGGTCAACACCCCAAATTTGGTAATGTGACAATCCTAAGAAATATCCCCCAAATTCACAATCCTAGAAATATCCCTGTCTCCCTTTAGGATTGCGGAGTGCGATCAGCATAGAGTTGGTGATTAAGGTTGACGGAATTGATTGAGGATGACAGTGACGTACGGTAAATGATAGTCTACTGAACAACACCGGACCAAGAACCGATCCTTGAGGCACTGTGAAATTTACGCTACGGGATGATGAGATTTGGTTGAGACATGAAACCTGCAAGGAGCGAGGTTTGAGCGTCAGGTAAGTTTTTTAAACCAGTGATAAGCTTTGTCGGATATAGATGGAGAGTCGCTCGAGTAGAATTATTTTGTGTGATCAATAGTATCGAATGCGGCAGAAAGGTCAAGAAGCAGTGTTTTATCCAGACTCCAGGCCTTTGGGAGTGAAATTGAGACTTTCGGGGGGAAAATCGACTTGGTTGGAGGGGCAAAGACAGAAAAATGTGTGTAAGTGCTGGGATTTTTTTGGGGGGATCTTGAGGTGTGTGTGGGGGGGAGAGAATCTCCCCTCTTAACAGGCCTGTATAAAACACTGGTCAAGAAAGCAATCGTCTGGACCTGTAAAGAGAGGAAGCGAGTGCAGGCCCGCTGAGAGAAATTCCGGGCCCCTGTGCAAAAATACCTGACGAACTTTTTTTGCTTGTCAACCTTTTCACTCCGGGACCCCTTTTTATCGACGGGCTTCCTCTCTACTTTAGTGTTATTATTCATATTATTGTTAATTATACACATTCATTATTATTATTATTCAGCTCCTAAGCAGTTATTTTAAAACACTTCCGCCAGCACATTCTGGGCTTTGCAAGACATTATTGTACATTATTACGTACCGGCGCCTGAGAACATCTGGGCCGTAAAAACGATCATTGCTCTTCTCGCTTTGTTCCCAGTCTGAGTAATGGTAAAGAGAACGCCCTAGCGTCCTAGACTAATAACTACGCCATCTCTGAGCAGACCATAGATTTTTTAATTAACTCTAGATGGCATCCATCGATTGCAAAGACAGCCGAAGCCCGAAAGTTAAAACAAGCTGTCCACTATTATTTATTTCGCTCTTGGTGTTGTCCTGGCAAGCATTGTCGAGACGTCTGAACTAAAGAGTAAGGTTATTATCACACACACACACACACACAATGCATGTAAAATGGAGGGAAACTGGCTTCACTGCCAGATATCATAGACTCTGTCTAGCTTTAAATAAAGTCTATGGAACATACGCACGGCCAAACCTACGGAGCGCAGTTCCTGGAAATGTTATAACCAGCAAACAAGACTCAATCTTATGACTCAGAAACTCGACCGAAAACCCTTTTAGAAAAAACCCTACGATTGATGACGATATAATTATACAGTGAACGTGATATTATTAAATGGTATCCTAGAAATTACATTAACAGCTTATTTTCTCCTAATCCTTGGAGATAACTATAAGAAAAGACCTCGTATAATTAATTTAGATAGCGCTTTGATATTATTAGTCTATGACTGTTGTGCACTAATTATAATCACTAAGCCATAGTGATAAGAATACTCTACTCACTATGCACTAAAAAAACATATACTACTACTACTACTACTACTACTACTACTACTACTACTACTACTACTACTACTACTACTACTACTACTACTACTACTACTACTACTACTACTACTACTACTACTACTAATAATAATAATAATAATAATAATAATAATGTGCCAGTCTTCAGTTTTCGCGTAATAATTCCAGTCAACGCTGCAAAGCTGTGAGACTGAAATTCACTCTTTGCAATCTTATCATCGTTTTCGTAGTTGTTATCATCATCACCACCGCCTCCACTAACACCGACGCCACTCCATAAGATTCATACTGTTCAGCGCAGAAAGCAGTTACCAATCGGCGGCTATGTGCATCGGCTTTTTATGCCTGTGCTGCCACCTACCGAATAAATGTTCTTTCGTTTTGGGCATCTTCTAGGAAAGCTCTCTACCGGGAACTAGGGTTTAATCTAGGCCGTTTCCGGGGGGAGAAATTGCCCTTTCCCCCCGGACATTTCAAATTCCCCCGGAAATTTTGGCATACTGCTGTTACTACATCAACTAACAGTAACAGCAGCCCCCTAGCTAATTTCCTCCCCCGTAGCCTTGTTAGTTACTCCCCACGTACCCCCGGAGTCCAGAGTCTAGATTAAACACTGCCGGGAACTACGGAGAGCCAGAGATGGGGAGGGGGGACTATGCCTACGGTAACTGGGCATAGCGGCCGCAGCAGCAGCTGTGGACGAAAATAGCATCCGGGGTGGGTGGGTGGGTGGGGGTAGCGATCAAGGAGGGATCGGGCCGTCGAGCGACGTGCCAGACCAGGACCACTGTTCCAGCAGGAGCTCACTTCTCCACTCGCCGTCGACTCGTTGTGGTCTGGAGTGAGAGGAAAATCCGATCGGCCGATCGAGGCACTTCTGCACTTTTTTCCCTCCCAACTGAGATACTACGCTCGACAGGTCCTCGTACAAAATGGTGAGTTAAGTTTTCAACGCCGGTAGACACAATCGATCGCTTTGCTGGTGGTAACTTTTCCGCGAAAACAGAAATTTTGTGCTTAATTTTCGTAGGAATTTTTTAAAAGAAAAACGGTCGTCGGCAGGGTTTTTTCGATTTTTTTTCATTCAAACTATGACTCAGGTTCTTGAAATGAAGTCCGTATTTTAAAGCAAATCCGAACTCTGTCATTCACTAATCCCGGGGCAAGGATATTTTTTACCCCTAACCCCCCTCAACACTCCGCCCGCCCCAATCTGAGACCGACCCCCGCCCCCGAATCTGAACCTCGAATGACTTTTTTTTGCTTGTCAGACTTTTTTCGGCAGGGATCCCCAAAATATACCGACACCCCCAAAATTGATAGTCCTATAGAAATAACCCTGCCCAGGGGTTAGGCGTACCCCGAGTAGTGGGCGCCCATGAAGAGGATCAGAAGATTAAATTAGCAGGCTAAACACTCTTTAATTAAACAAAACATGGCATTTTAATGGCACAAAATTAAAACCAGAAATGCACTTTGCCTGCTTTTACTGATGTGAACTGATCTTTGATGTAGGTCTACTTAAAGTCAGTTATCTCAGTTTATATCAGAGGCGTAGCCAGGAATTTTATTTGGGAGGGTATAAATATTTTGGGTGGGTATAAATCTTAACTACAAATCATAGTAACCATATAAACCACATATAACCACATGTAAATCATAAAAAACTTTAAGGTAGACTGATTGGAGGGGGTATATATACCGATATACCCCCAATCGCTACGCCCCTGAATTTCTTCTCTTTCTACGTTGAGTAGGCCTAAAGCAAGCCAGTCAGAATCTTCTGGCGCCAGGGGCGTAGCGACGGGGGTATATCGGTATATAATATACCCCCCAAAATCAGTCTATCTTAAAGTTTTTTATGCGATTTAGGCTATATGTGATTATATGTAGTTTATATCCCCTCCCCCAAACATTTATACCCTCCCAAATCAAATTCCTGGTTACGCCCCTGTCTGGCGCCCCCTTAAAGTGGCACCAGGACATCTGCCCTGCCTTCCACACCCAAGTTCATGCACTTACTAAGCTTACATAACACGCTTCCAGGTTTTAAATAGTCAGTGTTTATTCTAGCCACCTTTACATTGGGGGGCGATTCTGAAATGTTTGGGGGACAAGGTTTGACGTCTCAAAAGTCTTGACGAGCAAAAAAGGTCATCATATCTCTATAAAAATGTGGTGACGAGCAAAAAAAGGTCATCTGCCCGTTTTCCCTTCTTAAACGCTCTGTGACAATCTTCCTTATTTTACCCCTCTCTAAAAAATAAAAAACCCCGTCGCCACACTTTAGGGGGATTTCCATCTCCCCATGCAACATATAAAAAATTTGGGGAGGGATTTTTTTTCATTTTGGGGGGACCCCCCTCCAAAGGTCCTAGAATAAACACTGTTCAATATTCAATATTCCCCCCAAAATAATAGGTCTAATAGTTTTAATCTGGCGAGAGTTGACCTCTAGTTACACGCAATTACAATATATAATTTCAGCGCGAGTGCATCAGCGTGCATGTCGGTCAGGCCGGAGTTCAGATCGGGAACGCCTGCTGGGAGCTGTACTGTCTGGAGCACGGAATCAGACCGGACGGCCAGATGCCAACGGACAAGACGTACGGCGGGGGAGACGACTCGTTCAACACGTTCTTCGCCGAAACCGGATCCGGGAAACACGTCCCGAGAGCGGTTTTCGTCGACCTGGAACCCACCGTCGTCGGTAGGTTCCAGACTCCAGTCTCTCTCTCTGGCGAATGATCCGATTAGCATTTTTACCATTTCTTGAGCTGGGGGGGGGGTCAAAAGTTGTCGATCCGTTTTTTATGGCGCTTTTTATTATTATTATCATCATCATTATTATTATTATTATTATCATTATTATCATCATCATGATCATGATCATCATCATCATCATCATCATCATCATCATCATCATCATCATTGTTCATCATCATATTATTATTATTATTATTATTATTATTATTATTATATTATTATTATTATTATCATCATCATCATCATCGTTCATTGTTGTTGTTGTTATTATTATTATTATTATTATTATTAATTATTATCATCATCATCATCATCGTCGTTCGTCGTCGTTGTTAACCATGTTGTTGTTATTATTATTATTATCATTATTATCATCATCATCATTATTATTATCATCATCATCATCATCATCATCATCATCAATGAAATCGTATAGTAGATTAGCGACTGTTGCATACAGACGAAGTCCGTTCCGGAGCCTACCGTCAGCTGTTCCACCCTGAGCAGCTGATCACCGGAAAGGAGGATGCGGCCAACAACTACGCTCGCGGCCATTACACCATCGGCAAGGAGATAATCGACCTCGTCCTTGACCGCATCCGGAAGCTGGCCGACCAGTGCACCGGCCTCCAGGGCTTCCTGATCTTCCACAGTTTCGGCGGCGGCACCGGGTCCGGTTTCACGTCCCTCCTCATGGAGCGCCTGAGCGTCGACTACGGAAAGAAGTCGAAGCTGGAGTTCTCCATCTACCCGGCCCCGCAGATATCGACGGCGGTCGTCGAGCCGTACAACTCCATCCTCACGACCCACACGACGCTCGAACACTCCGACTGCGCCTTCATGGTCGACAACGAGGCCATCTACGACATCTGCCGCCGTAACCTGGACATCGAAAGACCGACGTACACGAACCTCAACCGCCTGATAGCCCAGGTGGTCAGCTCGATCACCGCCTCGCTTCGCTTCGACGGCGCCCTGAACGTCGACCTGACGGAGTTCCAGACGAACCTCGTCCCCTACCCGCGCATCCACTTCCCGCTGGCCACCTACGCCCCGGTGATCTCCGCCGAGAAGGCGTACCACGAGCAGCTGACGGTCGCCGAGATCACGAACGCCTGCTTCGAACCGGCCAACCAGATGGTGAAGTGCGACCCGCGGCACGGCAAGTACATGGCCTGCTGTCTCCTGTACAGGGGCGACGTCGTCCCGAAGGACGTCAACGCCGCCATCGCCTCCATCAAGACGAAACGGACGATCCAGTTCGTCGACTGGTGTCCCACCGGGTTCAAGGTCGGCATCAACTACCAGCCGCCGACCGCCGTGCCGGGAGGCGATCTGGCGAAGGTCCTGCGTGCCGTGTGCATGCTGAGCAACACCACGGCCATCGCCGAGGCGTGGGCTCGTCTGGACCACAAGTTTGACCTGATGTACGCCAAGCGGGCGTTCGTCCACTGGTACGTTGGCGAGGGAATGGAGGAGGGCGAGTTCTCCGAGGCGAGGGAGGACATGGCGGCCCTGGAGAGAGACTACGAGGAGGTGGGGATCGACTCGGTCGTGGCCGAAGGAGGAGAAGAGAGCAGAGGAGTACTGACGACGACGACGATGATGATGATGATGATGATGATGATGATGATGATGATTCAGCGTTTCTTTCCACCGATTCAAGTGGAAGATGTTTTTTCTCTTTACAGTGGTAACATTAAAGTAGTATTAGTGCGTCTTTTCTCTCTTCTGCCTGTGTTTAAAATTAATAATCTGGATCATTCTAAAGTAGAAACACTCTCTCTGTCTTACTGAATAGTCGTTTGAATTCATGTAGAGACAGTAGAGTGCATTCATGTAGAGTGCAGATTTTTCGAATATTTTTTAGATTTCTGGTTTAATGTATGTACGACTTCGTTTCTAACCTAAGGGGTCGTCCATAAATTCCGTAACGCGATTTTGACACTTTTTGACCCCCCTTTGATGCTTCCAAGTTCCAACGCTTTAGGCTACGCTGCCATTATTGCAGTTGAATATAGAAAGCCAACATGATTCATCAGAAGATTTGTCAAAACCAAGTCGTTCTGACCTAAAAGGTTCAAACAAAGTAATACACTCATTCACAGGGCCGTCGAGAGGGGGAGGGGGCAAGTGCACAGGGGCCCGGCGGTCTGGGGGCCCCATGATGAATACGTATAATAAAAAATAATATGGATAATAACATTAAAGTACTAAAGTAGAGGGCGGCCCGGCGTGAAAAAGGTTGATAAGCAAATAAGGAAAAAAAGGTCGTCAGCTAATTTTAAGACGTAAAAGAGGCTGACAAGCAGAAAAAGGTCGTCAAGAAATTTTAATCTGCACAGGGGCCCGGAATAATTTCTCTCGGCGGGCCTGCTCATTCACAAATGATACACTGGGCAAATATACCTAAAATATCATGGACGAGTGATGAAAGGGTGAACATATACCATAGCCATACCATGTAACTATACCATATACCTATGGGCTAAGAACTCCTTCTTGATGAATTTTCTTTGCTTGTAGATTTGAAAATCAAAAATGCTCGATGTGCACCCCTATATTCCAGAAACCTGACTAGGCCACTGGACGGAGGACCAAGGGCGTAAAACACGGGGGGACGGTCCCCCAATAATTAGTAGGAGTGGGACAGAGTATCAATTATCACCCAATGTTTTGTGCCTATCGTAAAAAAATTATAGTCTCGCCCCCATTATGTTGATGTCTGGTTCTCACACAGGGCAGTCCCTACTGAACCACTTTAAACCTTTTTATATTATATTAAAAATATTATGTCAGAATTAAAACCGACCCCATTCACTCATTTCAGATGACCTTTTTTTGCTTGTCAGGGTATTTCGATAGGGAAAAATATAAGGATGATGGTTTTTTTGCTCGTCAAGACTTTTTGGGAGACGAAAAGGGGTCTGACCTGACTTTATAAACGATTCTATTCCCCCCCCCCATGTTGACGCCAGGTTTACGCCCTTGCGGAAGACATGCTAACTTGCAAGTGACCAGTGGCGGCTCTAGGACAACAAAATCATGGGGGGCAACCATTTGTTGAAATTTTTATAGGGTCCAAAACCATATTAATTTCTTGCAGAATGACAACAAAACAAGAATTTTTATATCGTATTAATTTCTTGCAATAAAAATATAAATCACACATGTCACGTATTGCAGTCAAGTTCATTATTCAGTATTCTAATGGCATAGCTTATAAGAGCAGCAGAAAATATATAATATTGTTTTCATAATATTCTGCAATAATTATATATTAGAACGTCAAATTGAAATTAAATACTGTAACGCTTTTAGTTTTCTGGATATTTTACGGATATCCGCCAAAGTTTTCAAGAAAAGGATAACAGATACAGCGACATATCCAAGATTTTGTTAAGTTAGCCAATCGTTGACAACATAACTAGCACTATCGATTTAACATCAAACATCCTGACGAGACAGCAAAACTCAGCGCACGAAACATGCAGAAAGCGGAGCGAACACGAATACACAATGAACACAGTATGACGAACGAGTATATCTTGGCAACAAGTTATTAATCAACTATACAAACCTCAACAAATTACTACGGAAATTACGCGTAACAATATTACACAGTTTCAAAGCCACACATCTGCAGCAGTTAATACAGATATATGCATACTCACTGAAAACAATACAGAAAAAAGACAAACACATTTAACATTTTAACAGGGATGTTAACAAGGACTCAACCCTTAAGACCAGGACCAGGGTGCGATTTGTGACCTAGAGCAGTGGAGGGGGAATATGTCAAGCTTGGGGGGGTGTAGTTGTTGGGAAATGTGACAGTGGGGATGTAGTGGTGGGGATATAGAAGTAGGGGATGCAGTTGGGCAGTGGGGGGAAGATTCCCCCTTCCCCCCTACAAATCGCACCTTGGCCCAGGACTAGGATCAAGGACTAACATCCCTTCTTATTTTCTAAACTAAAAAAACAACACAACCTTCGTTGTTTCTTTCAAACCACAGTTAGCACTTGCTCTTTCAAGAACAAATTTGATGTTATAATGCAGTGTTCCACAAGAACAAAACCGTTCGAGTGACTGTTAACTTAACTCTTTCATCTACATTGAGTTAGAAATAGTTGCCCAGTTGGCATTGGCATTAGCTATTTATCCTTAACCCCTTAACTGGGTGCCCAGAGTAACGCTCGTCCATTTTACATTGAGTTACAAATAGTTGCCCAGTTAAGGGGTTAACAAATGTCAAACCGTGGTTCTTTCCCTTTGGAATGTCAGTAGATCAAACAAAGTTCACAATATGTTGCATAGGCTAATTTTAAATGCATTCCATTTACTGCCCATCTAAAACCGAACTACACTACACTGTAATGTAATGTACTGAACATGCATAAAAGAAATCATATGCAATTCACAACTGAGTAATTTCTTAAACACATAAGGTGTTATTTTTATACATGTGTGTGTTTGTGTGCGTGCATGTGAGAAATCAATGTGCTTGCCATAAGCAAGCGTGGAAGCATGTCATATAAAAGTTAGTGAAATATAGAAAATAGTCGTTTTCAAGGCAGCCCGCATATATTTGTGAAACTATACATACAAGTCCAGCCTATAATTTCCATCTTGTATCCGGATATGTATTAGAAGGGTTGGGTAAAAGGTTGCAATAAAACGAGAAATAGATTGCACTTAATGACAATCGTTCACAAACAGCACCGAAAAGAGTGCATTTAAGCAAATATGCTTTCAAAAGTATTTAAATGCTACAATAATTCTAGCGCACGTTGTCATCGGTAACAGTCATAAAACAGCAGCGTTGCAATGCTTCTAGCTTATGCAAAGCATGCAAGAGCTTTCTTGAAAATCATCGGAACTCAACCAAACAACTGTTTCACCACAAGATGCAAGGCATGCAGTGTTTAATCTAGGCCGTTTCCGGGGGGGGGAATTGCCCTTCCCCCCCGGAAATTTCAAATTCCTTCCGGAAATTTTGGCATACTATATGGACTAAAAGCAGCCCCTAGCAGAATTCCCCCCGGCTTTGTCTGTTTTCCCCCGGCTTTGTCAGTTTCCCCCCGGAGTCCAGGAGTCTAGAATTCTAGATTAAACACTGGAGGCAAGCATCTAGTGTCGCAGATCAGAAATAATTCGTCGTCAGCTCACTGGTTGCAATAAGAGCAATGCTATATTAAATTTCTCCTGGGACAGAATAGCATTATTGCTAAATACTGGTTATAAAGAACAGCCGGCATACAAATATGTTGCCTCTAAAAGCATTTAAATACAAATACTAAAAAAGTGTCTGTATTTAAATGGCATCTAAGTAATTAAATACTGTACAGCACCATGTACAAATAGTTACTGCGATGCTACCACATAACACTACATACATTCAGTGGTTTTCACACAGGCTTACTTAGCCTCCTAAACCACTTAAAAAATCATTATTATTATTATTATTATTATTATTATTATTATTATTATTATTATTATACTGTACATACATGCATACGCAATATCAACAGCAACGCGTCATCGAAATAAGAATCTCGAGATGGACAATGGGTTTTCAGCAGCAATGCTAAGCGGTTCACAGTTCTACTACACAAAATGTGCATGCTTGCATGTCTGTTTTATCATGTGAAAATCTCAGATTTAGAAAACTTGGCACGACGTGTAACTTCCAAACGGAGGAAAAATCTGCTCAAAGACCTCAACCTTCATCGATCACTTGACCCACTTAGGTTGAATCGAAGGATATAGCTACAAAAAAACAAACAAGTCAAAATTTTAGACAACCCCGACTTAAAACGTATCAATTTAAGTTCATTGTAGTTTATTCAAGCTGCAAATTCTGAGTTTTAAAAAAATGCCAAATGTTTTTCAGCAAATGCCATCTGCTCTCACAAGATCCATAAGTTCAGACATACAGCCCGGCGGGCTGGAGGACCTGGGCCGATGAAGGAACTTTTAACTGTCAAAATGAATTAACACCTGAATAAGTAATCAAGTTCAGCACTTAATCACAAGGGGCCTGGGACACAGTGCTAAAACTGATTGTTAACTAAACCCAAGAGATTATGAACGAAATACAAATAATTTCTGCAAACAATTTCTCTTTAATCTTAAGATCCATAAGTTCAGACATACAGCGGCCATCACAACCAGAAGGAACTTTTAACTGTCACCCTATTACACCTGAATAAGTAATCAACGAATCACTTAATCACTCCTTACAAAAGCTAAAACTTATTGTTAACTAAACCTAACATACAAATAATTACCAAACAACTCTTTAATCTTGGGGATCCTGGATATAGAACTTCCATTTTAGCGTCTTTGTTTACAGTTAAATGATTAAACACGAGGGGTTAATTAATAAAAATATCATAATTATAGTCCATGTCTTTCTTAAAATTTATATTTAAAACCACATGGTAGTGCTTTCAGGTAAATAAAATGTTGCACCTTCATAGAAAATTTCCTGCTGACGCCCACGTCAGTTTTAGAATAAAGAATTTCTCGACAGAAACCACGATGAATGAGCGGCAACACAATTTCACGTCGGGAACGCTTACCGCCAAAAGACTTTGTGGCACGTAGCCTTCGACGTCACCGTTTTTTGCCCACCACCACTCAGATTCATTTTCGTCTCCCCTGCGAAGAATCTTCAGCCTTTCACCGGCGTGGAGAACCAGCTCATCGGAACAGACGTTCGCAAAATTTGACGTGACGTATACCCACCCGTCGTTTGCAACGCCAAGGGCGCCAGCAGTATCTAAAAAGGAAGCGTAAAGAATATAGTTGGTTTACTAGAGGTAATGATTTCATTTAACCATTGGAATAGCCAGGGGAGGGCATGGGGTCCCCCTATTTTGGCTCGTATCAGTCATGGGATTTGCACAAAATCGTTGAAAAGTTTAGCACACATTTTAATTTAGGTTTAAATTATAGCGGGCTATAATAACAGCAGGATATGAATTAATACATGAAATAAATAACTTATAAAGACAAGTTCAGCATAATTCTTTCAGAAAAAACATTGATAATAACCACAGAATTAGTTTACGAAGTACAGAGATCATAGTATCACTGAACAGTCGTTCATTTGATTTAGGTTTAAGCCTAGGTATCAAAATCAGTGAATCAAGATATCTGTATCTCAAACTCTAACATTCCCACTGATGCATAGAGCTTTAGGCTGATGCCCTGCACCAGTGTTTAATCTAGACTCCTGGACTCGGGGAAAGGGAAAAAGAAAAAGGGCAAACTGACAAAGCCGGGGAAATTCTGCTAGGGGCCGCTGTTAAGTCCATGTAATATTCAAAAATTTCCGGGGGGGGGGGAATTTGAAATTTCCGGAAGAGGAGAAGGGCAATATCCCCCCCGGAAACGGCCTAGATTAAACACTGCCCTGCGCATCAATACCAAGGAGCTGTACAAAATTTAATTTAATTTTAAAAGGAGCAAATTTAAATTTACAAATGTTACTGTTTAACAAAACATCAGCGGACCTGTGAGATATTTAACGGCCTCTTCGTACGCAGGAAGATTATGAGCGCACTTCTGAAGCGGAATTTCTCGGTCGCTGATCGTCATCGGAAGTATACCAGCGCCGTTTTGCACCAACATCGTAAGCATTTCGATGTTGTTTGTCGACGCGGCGCAATGCAATGGGGTCCTAAAAAGAAACGATACGAAAAGACACGTCTAAAATCACAAGAGATTGTGGCTGCATAAACCAGTGTTTTATCCAGACTCCAGGCCTTTGGGGAGGGGGCAAACTGAGGCTTTCGAGGGAGAAAATCGACTTGGTTGGAGGGGAAAAAACACAGTTCAATGCAAAATTTGTGTAAGTGCTGGGATTTTTTTTGGGAGGGGGAATTTTGAGGTTTAGGGGGGGGAATCTCCCCTCGTAACAGGCCTGTATAAAACACTGGCATAAACTCATTCTTGCAAAAATTCTGTTTCAACAGAATGTAACTAGTTTCGTTATAGCAAATAGGAAAATAAAAATACGTCTTACCACCCGTCGTTGTCCGCAACGTTGACGTCACAACCAAACTCGACCAAATATTTCAGGACGTCGTAGTGGTTGCCACAGACTGCGTTGTGAATGGCAGTCAGGCCAGTTTCTGTTTTTTGATTTGGGTTTGACAACTACAATTCATGTTCAACAGCAGTTTTACAGAATACTAGTTTCTGCACTATTTGCCACCTGCCCTTGCTAGAGATACATTACTGATGATGAAGATGATGAAGATGAAGATGAAGATGATGATGATGATGATGATGATGATGATGATGATGATAATAATAATAATAATAATAATAATAATAATAATAATAATAATAATAATAATAATAATAATAATAATAACAACAGGGTTTAGAAGGGTTAAGTAGGGTCTGCCATGTGTGAGAACTACTATGTTCCATCCATCCAACAGCTTCCTGAGCCTGGAAAGACCCAAGATTTACAAAAATTTGTTGCAAAGATCAAACTTTAAAATAGATAAAAAGTGACATGTTCATATTTCAAATTCTAGTTGACAAAGGCATTTAGTTTTTCCCCAAATTATATTAATTTAATTGTCTAACTGATTCTGTATGATACTCCTCATATATGCATTATTATTATTATTATTTATTATTAATATTATTATAATTATTATTATTATTATACTAAAAAATTTATACAGCGCCGTATGCATGACATAGATCAAAGTCAAGGGCGCTTTACACAAATTGCATACATACAAATTGCATACATGGATATATATAATATATAGACAGCAACTATGTAAAATAATCAGGTTCAAATAAAAGCTATTACTAAATGAAAAAACTCCTACTTTGTTAATTATGTCGATTACGAGATCCTTTTCACCCTCGAGCGCAGCACTCAAAAGTAACGAAACCTGATCGAAAGTTACATGTCGCTGTGATCTACCGTTTCTTCTCGTAAACAATCGATCGCGGGGCTGAATCAGCGTTTCAGGGGGACACCGAGAATCATCGAAAGATGAAGGATCGTCGATAAAGGAGGAAACGATATCTTCCGGAGGATTGAAAGATCCCGAGGGTCTGATGTCACCTTCGGTGGCATCCAGGCGGACGAGGTCTGCCGTCTGCCTTGGACTTGATATGACGGTTAACTCAACATCGCCGCTTTTTAGGAGTTCCGTTTCATCGCCGTGCTGATTGGCGGCCTTGCCATTAATGACATCAACGCCAGAAACGTGATTATCTCTTGAAGAATGTGAACCCGTTCGAGAATAGAAAGGCGTACCGTCGAGCGCGTTGAGGGCTAGAATGTGTGGTAAGTCTTCTGTCGGAGTGGTGGTCTCTTGAACGGGCGATGAACGCGTCGTTTCCTCCTCGACCGGTTCTTGAACGTTTGAACCGACAGAGCCGTCGTCTTTCTTCGCCGAACAGTCGCCGTAGAGAAGCGTCATGTTTTGACTGTAGTTGTCCATCGCGCCGCTGCCCAACTTCCGCCGATATGCGCTGGAGACAGTGGTTCGCAGACGACTCGGCCTCACCGGTGAACTTTGACCCACCGCCGAGCTACTACCCTTAAGCAAGACCGACAATGCACTGCTGACAGAGTCGACCGAGGTGTCGACTGATGAATCCACAGCCTCTGACGGCGACGACGACGATGATGACGTCATGGCGACGCTTGAAAACTGCGGCGTTTGCCGGCGTTGAATGGCTGAAATGGGCGTTCCGTTAAAACCAAACGACATCGATAAATCCTGACTGGGAAGCTTTGACGATGCAGGCAGCAATGTACCAGAATAAGATTCGACTGCATTTTGTTTTTCTGCTCTGGAATGTTCTAGAACATTGGCGCAAGAACTATAATTCGACCCGTTTGAGAGCGACGACACTTCAGCGTCGCCGCCGGTTATACCACGAGAGAAGTGCAATTTCCTGTCACCGCGACAGTCAGTCCTGCTCGGCACCGCGTCCCCAATTGTCACTGCATATTCCCGGGCAAGGCGCTTCGCGTTACTATCACAGGCTGTGTTGCCGATTGCTTCCTCGCTTTGATAATCCACCGATCGACTTGAATTGCTGTCTGGTTTCGCGACGGCAAGCGACGACGATGAACCTGACGTGCAGTTTCCAGGCTCGCCCACAAAAGGTCGATGACGGCATTCGGGCAGTGACCTTGACCTTAAATTCTGCTGTAGGGTTTTTAGATTCGGCAACAGAGTTGTGTTCAGCAACGACAGATGCGTGCATGGAGACTTGGCATTCTGCGATGCCAAGCCAGTTTGCACGTCGACTGATGCAGGAGATGGTCTGCCGTGAAGCGATTTCATGATTCCGCAAGGTACCGTGTTTATGGGTGATGTCACACGAGCAGACAGAGTCGATATGCCGTCTGTGGCATTGGGGGTCTTTGTTGCATTGCTAGTTGTCGCATATCTATACTCGTGCCTTGAAGGCGAATCTTTTGCTGACGAAGACAAATTCTGCAATGCAGAGAAAACTGTGACCGATCCGCTTGCAGAGGGCAACGAATACCGAACTTTATCTCCCAATAATAACGTGCCGCCCGCAGAACTCTCCCGATCGATCTTGCGTGGTTTCGAATCGGACATTAGATCTACCGGTGGTGAAGGAACCGACCGAACGTCGGCTTTTTCCTCGGGAAATGATTTCTGTAAAGAAACATCACTTGAGCGGCATGGGGCTCCATCGGAAGAACCAGACTTTTGGAAGAGTAACGGATACGGTATCTTTCTAGAACTCAAAACACTCATTTCCGTCTGGATATGACTTTCAGAACTCACAGATGGAGCCTCTGACATGCAGTAGTGACGATCGGAAGACGACGTCACTAAATGCTGCATCGGCATTTTGTACGACGTCATAGATCTTGGCGAAACAGTCTCTGCAATGCTCACAGTCGCATCTGGTGATTGTTCGCGACGTACGGCACTACCAAGAGCCGTCAAGTGGGCGCGCAGACTTCCACTGTCGACGCTCTTCGATCGTCCATAAGGTTGCGGTGCAAATCGACTCATAATGGCACTGGACGAGGAACGACCCCTAGAGATGGAGGATGCCATTGGTGAAACGATTGGACTAATGGTGTTCCTGAATTCACTGGTTATGGGGACCCTTGGCTTTTCCATCCATGACTGAACTACTCCGGTATCTGAGACATTTTCCTTCATCATATCCATAAAGAATCGGGCACGATCAGCTTTAAGCCCAGGTTCACTAATTCTGCCAGAACTATTTGCCAGAGGACACTGTACACCATTCGATACTCCGTTCCTAGCATTAACATCGATAGAAGAACTCGCTTGGGAACTGTCCTTACACGACCCCACGAGTTGATTTGACGGAGGAAAGTTGAAGAATGATCTCCTATCTTGGGAGGTTATTATCTTCGTCTTACAGTCTTCGTTTTTAATATTAGAGGAACTGGCGCCATCTTTTTTGCTACAAGAACTCACATCAACACAATTTTCTTTTGTGCTACTGGTATTACCAGTACTGTCTCCTGCCGAATGGCTCTCGTTCACAGCATCTTTCTTATTCTTAATAACCAACATTTCTCCGTCAATTTCATCACCGATAGATCTCTGAGTAGCATCTTCCAACTTGCTTTTACCATCTCCTCCAACACCACACGGCATGTTGCTTACAACAGTTTTGTCGATAACATTCGACGTCTTCTTCGCTACATCAAATGTGTCGTCGAATTTGCTTTCCATAGATCTTCTGCTATCAAACACCGCAACGTTTACCTTTTTGCTGTTGGCTTTTTTGTAACAATAGTTTGCTGTTCCTACTTTCTCGATGTAGACTTTTTCCACAGCAACTTTTTCGGAAGAACGATTCGGTCTGCCATCGTCAGAGCCAGCGCTGCATTCGACAGAAGAACCATCTTTGAAGCCGGTGGTCGACAGGTCTGCCGTGGTAAGTTCTCCATCGTCAACATTTTCATTAACGTCCGTACACCTTCTTGCTTTTCTCGTTTCGGCCGCAGTTTCGACGTTATTGCTTCCTTTTTCGGCAGTCGGTGAACTCTCTTCAGTCTGCATAGGATGACGGTGGCTTAGAGATGCCTTCTCAGTCGAAATACCCTGATCTTGTTGCACTGCACTGGGCACAGGACACCCGGATTTCGAAACAGTCTTTTCGAGCACAATCGGAATAACTCGAACACCTCTTTTGCTTCCGTCTGTGTTCAAATCAATATTCGCGTCCTGCCCAGACACTTTTCTGGCGTCTCTGCTCTGCCGAACGTCTTCTCGTAGTAATTTTATGGGAATTATTCTCTGAATGACTCCTTTCGACTGCAAATTAGTTTCCAACATCGGCTGGACAAAGCATAAATTTACGCTCACAGTCAATAGACACAGAAAACACATCTACTTTCTAATACAAATATTTATGAGCCATAAAAGTCATCAGTTTTTAAAGCAGATTTGGAAAAGGATCAATGAAGCAAATACTGCATATAAGACTCTGGGGGTCGTCCATAAATGAGGTAATGCGCTTTTGGTACTTTTTGACCCCTCACCCAACTACGTAACGCGCCGTAACAAAAAGTCAGACTCCCCTAAAGTATGACGTAACAACGGGCCGACCCTCCCTTTTCGTCTTCTGAAAAGTTTTGACAAGCGAAAAAAGGTCATTCATCCTTCTATTTTTTCCCTCTCCAAACATACTGACAAGCAAGGTCATCCTTGTATGTTTCCCTCTCCAAATACCCTGACAAGCAAAAACGAAAAAAGGTCGTCACTGAACAATTTTGTGTTGCGTTACGTCACATTTACTGAATCCCCTCCCCCCTCGTCACACTTCGTAACAAATGTCCGGACCCCCTCCCTCCCTAGGCGCGTTGCGTCATTTGTGGACGAGCCCTGACTAGAAATTTCAAACTCCCGACAGACTCACAAAAAGAAAACGAAAAAGAAGGCGCAGTCAAAGGAACCCATTATAATTATTTTGCCGAATAACCTGTGATTGCCTTCCATCGTCTGCCCGAGTTCGGCGCAGGTGTTCCAACTGACTCGTGAGCTCTGCAACCTTCATGAGAGCGAGGGCGAGCTCTCGCTCTTTTGTGAATATAACCGACTTCATCACGTCCTGGTCGGCAGACGCTATAAGTACAAAGTCAGGACAGATGTCACTGTTATCTCCAGCCAAGTCTTCCTCACAAATTTTTCCAGGGGGTGCAAAACAGGGTCTTTTGAAGAAAGAAATGAAAACATTTTCCAGGGGGTGCATAACAAGGACACTTGGGGATAAGCGCACATCGAAATTGACTTCAAGGACCTTTTTTGTTACTTTTTTGTTAATTTTACTTTTTCACAACTTCACAATTTATCCAGGGGTTCAATTATTTGCACCCCTTGCACCTCCCTCCGGACGCCCGTGCTTCTGCACGTTTTCTCTCCAATCTTGCTTGATTCATCCCCAAATTTTCCTGACTTTCGAGCATTTGCTGTTCAACTGCCATTTAATTTTATTACCAACGAATAATTTACACCGAATATTGAATTCATGAAAGCATAACGAAGTTATACTTTTTCAGATTAAACATGGATAACACCAAACCGAGGCACTACCAATTATCCATTTCATAATTTATCCCATCAGCTGAATTTATCCCATCAGCTGCCTGCACAGGGCATTATGTCAGCCAATTAAAAAAACACCTGGTTTGATGATGGGGACAGAGGTGTCAATGCCTCAAGAGACAGGCAATAAATAAATAAATACATGAGGAGAGAGAGTGAGACAGACACAGAGAGAGAGACAGAGAGAGAGAGAGAGAGACAGAGAGAGAGAGCAAGACAGACAGACAGAGACAGAGACAGAGAGAGACAGAGTAAGAGAGAGGTTATATATGGAGTCTAATTAATAAGTCAGAAGGTCATTGAGAAGACGCCATCTTGTTCTCGCCATATGAATAATAATGCATTGTGTCTTGTAATGAAGGAACACTAATAGACACCAAAGTAGCGTCTATAATTGATGGAAAAGAAACATCACTTATTGAGACCATCTTCTTATGCCACTTTCAGCGGATTTTTCAACACGATATCTCTCTCTCTCTCTCTTGTAATATGAATGACGCAATAATGCATCGATTAATAACAGAAATAACTGAAATCAAGGTGTAAGGCATACCACTAGAACAGGTGGAATGAATGATTCATATACCTGGGATGTCAAAAAACAAACAATGCCGAATGCCAAATGGAACTGAAAAAGAGACTAGCCATGGGAACAACAGTAATGATCAAGCTAACAAAACTATGGAAAAACATATTAATAAGAACTACCACAAAACTGTGATTGATGAAAACCTTGGTATGACCAGTGGCGACATATGGATGCGAATCCTGGATGCTAAGAACAGAAGAAGAAAAACGCATACAGACCTTTGAGAGCTAGTGCATAAGAAAGTATAGTAGTAACAGTAGTAGTGGTGCTATGTGTGCCATGGACAAAAGTACTATCAAACAGTGTTTAATCTAGACTCTGGACTCCGGGAGAGTGGGAACTGACAAGATCGGGGGAAGTCAGCTAGGGGGCTGCTGCTAGTTGATGTAGTATGCCAAAATGTCCGGGGGGGATTTAAAATTTCCGGGGTGGAAGGGCAATTCCCCCCCGGAAACGGCCTAGATTAAACCCTGCTAACAAATGAGCAATTTTACAACATGGCCAAAACAGAAAAAGAACTATTGAATCACGTAAAAACAACAAAATTCAGTTACTTTGGACACGTGACAAGACAACCACAAGACATCATCGAGAGCAGTGTGGTTACAGGAATTGTAGAAGGAAACAGAAGCCGGGGACGACCAAGGATAAGTAGGATTGACAACATTACGATGTAGACAGGTCTTTCTAGAGACCGTCTACTACGCACAGCACAAGACAGGTCTCGATGGAGAACACTGACCAATTCTTGTAGCCAACTATCGCCAAGCAACGATGGTGCACTGACTTGCATAGAACAATTATCACGATTTTGTCTCCTAAACATTTATGGACGGCCCCTAAACATATCAGCAGAAATGGCCGATCATTTAGTCAAAGGGTTTGTTCGAACCGGACTGAACTGGTTGCATAACACCCTGAGTTACCATCATTCTTCCAGGGTAATTTAGTGGAGAGGGTGATCATTTGAGAGCAACATAAATTGACTCCTCTGTGTGATAGGCCTGGGACAAAAAGTGCATTGCTATTACAATTCAATTCATTACTTTTATTATGATTATGAATAGTATTATGAATAGTATCATGATTATGATTATGATTATGATTATGATTATGATTATGATTATGATTATTATTATTATTATTATTTATTATTATTATTATTATTATTATTATTATTATTATTATTATTATTATTATTATTATTATTATTATTATTATTATTATTATTATTATTATTATTATTATTATTATTATTATTATTATTATTATTATTATTATTATTATTCATCAGCAGCAGCATATGGATCTCAAATAAAGTTGAGGTGGTGAAAAGGAGCTGATAGTAGTAGTAGTAGTAGTAGTAGTAGTAGTAGTAGTAGTAGTAGTAGCAGTAGCAGTAGTAGTAGTAGTAGCAGCAGCAGCAGTAGTAGTAGTAGTAGTAGTAGCAGTAGGAGTAGTAGTAGCAGCAGCAGCAGCAGTAGCAGCAGTAGTAGTAGTAGTAGTAGCAGTAGTAGTAGTAGTAGTAGTAGTAGTAGTAGTAACAGCAGCAGTGTAGTAGTTAATAACATCGATGTCAATTGCTCACATGGAACGTGGTTGTTGGCCGCCTGTTGGCGCAGACTCTGTAGCTTCTGTTCCTGCGCCGCCACTTGGCGCCGCAACTCGTGCAGTCGTTCCGTCTCCACGACCAACGGGGAGCCATCCTGTGCACTCGGAGACCTATCCGTCAGCTGCGGACCGGAGCACAGAGGCTGGCAGCGCGGATTCGAATTCATTTCGACCGCACCAGCTTCAGCCGCTCTCTTCTTCGTTTCCAGAACTACAAACACGTTCAATGCAGTAGTATAGGTTCACATTGGGGTTTGTATAGGTTCGCATAGGTTCATATATATACGAACCTATACTTTGTTATAGTTTGCATAGGGTCATATAGGTTTGTATATAATTACATATAGTTCGTATATACTTACTTATAGTTCGTATAGGTTTGTATAGGTTAGTATATATATATATATATATATATATTATTATTATTATTATTATTATTAAGACAATTTATAGAGCGCAGTAAGCATAGTGAAGACTAAAGTCAAAAGCGCTTAACAATGAACATTATAAGATATATTAAACATATGCGTCTTAAGGCACTTAATAAACAAATCAGGGGAGGTCACAATTGTCACGTTCTTCGGCAGAGAGTTCCACAGACTCGGATTGCCCTCCGGAATGATCTGTCACTGAAGACAGCCGTCTTGGACGGAGGAGGAACCACCAATTGACGACAGTTGCTTGAGCGAAGCCGCGATCGCCGATCGACCGCCGTAGACTTGATGACCAGGCCCGATAAGTAGCTAGGGCAAAGGGGTCATACAGCGCCCGAAATGTTAGCCAGCAACGCTTGAAGGCTATGCGCTCCGGAATCCTGAGCCAGTGAAGATTATCACGTAGAAACGGTGTCACGTGCTCGTTCCAACTCGAGCCAAAAATCAGACGAGCTGAGACGTTTAGCACCGACTGAAGACGATTCGTTGGTTGACAGGAAGTCCGAGCAGAACGCGACAAACTCGAGCTAAGACGAGGGCACGGACGAGATTGACGACGACAGGCACCGGCAGGTATCGGCGGATCTCCTGATCCTTCGCAGCTGAAAGAAACAGGTACGAATGACGTTGTCCAAATGTCCGACAAACGAGAGTGTCTCGTCAAAAAGAACTCCAAGGAGACGCAGTTCTGTACTCGGAGTGACATCAACATCACCAATCGGAAGCGTGTTCCGGCATATGAGATGCCTCCTCCGAGGAGTGCTTAACCAGAGGAGTTCGGTCTTCCCGGGTTCAGCGATAGTCGATTTTCATCAGTCCACCTCTGGACTAAGGAGATGCAATCCTACGGGAACGCAAACATTCAACCTCAGATGGAGGGCAGGAGGCGTAAACCTGAACATCATCAGCGTAGGCATGATGGGCAAGCCCACACGTTTCAATGATACGACCAATGTCAGGGAGAGTATAAACAATAGTGGACCGAGTACAGATCCTTGTGGCACTCCACTAAGAACACGGCATGGAGCCGACGTGTAAATATATATATATATATATATCGGATCCATCGGATCTCTTTCCATCGGATCTTCTCAGATCCGATGGAAAGAGACCGACGGCATGACCATGATTCCTTGGCAAGCAGGCCGCTGCCTGGTGTGGGACGTCACAGTGGCAGAACAGTCGCTGCCACTCATCTGCCATTGACGTCTCTCTCTTTGCTGAAGCAGCATCAGTCAGGAAAGTTACACTGACTTGTCGGCCGACTATTTCTTCTTGCCATCGAGACTCTTGGTCCTATAGTCACGACGCACTCACTTTCATAAAAGAGTTGGGTCGTCAACTTTCCGTTCTTTCCGGAGACACAAGAGAGAGAAGTTTTTTTCCAACGCATTTCCATGACGTTACAACGCTTTTGCGATCGTTAGGACTTTTCTGCTTCTGATCCGGGTCAAGACGAGCTGAAGAGTATATATTTTTCTGTCTCCGGACATAATAGTCCCCGGGAACTAAGTACCGAGGGCATAAAAAAAAAAAAAAAAAAAAAAAAAATATATATATATATATATATATATATATATATACATTAGGTACTACAAAGGTACTGATTTCTGATGCACTGCATTGCTTATCAATTATCCATAAAAACAAGGGGGTCAGATAATTTACACCCAATAATTTCCACTTCCAATGAGAATCATACTCCTTTCAAATTCTAAAGTGCTCGCTAAAACTGTGCAAGCCAACTTCTTTTCCAGAAATTCCATAGACCGCTTATCTTTCGTCGACTGATCAATGTTCCAGCGGTAACCCAAAGTGTTTTGTGTTTTGTAACAATCAATCTGTCCCGGAACAGATAAAGGCAAAACCGCCCAACTTCCATGGAGGTAACTATCTCTAAATTAATGGATGCAGACCACACAGGACATGAAGAAAGCTTCAGGGGGTTGGTTGGTCCAAATGGGAACATGCAGTTGCCTGATATGAGAATATACAGTGTACACCCAGATTCAAGCTCATTAATGTCTTTCACAGCAGATTGTTTTAAGCAAAGTAATTCCTCAATGCACCACATATCTGCACCTATATGCAACATTAAAATATAAACTACTAGTTCACCACCAAACACAGTCTATGCAACAAGCAAAGTTATGCTTATTTAATAATAATAATAATAATAATAATAATAATAATAATAATAATAATAATAATAATAATAATACCGGTAATAATAATAAATAATGTGATTTAACCCCTTAACTGGGGATCCCGGATATATCCGTCCGTTTTACATTGAGTTACAGTTAAATACACGGTTAAGGGGTTAAAGTGACTTAGGAGGCTAATTAAGCCTGTGTGAAAATCACTGTAGTAACTCTCCACATTCAATAACCTAGTTTTCCGAGATAGCCTTTGAATCCGTTTACTGTTTCTACTGTTATTACAACCTAATCCAAACTGTTCCATCTGTCCACAAACCTTGCATCATCATCATCATCATCATCATGTTCTCTGTCCTGGGACAGGTTCAGGGCTCCATTGTTTCCATTCTTCTCTGCGTCTTGCTTCTTCTTTGATTTCTGCATAGGTCTTGTGACACTGTGCATCTGTTTTCATCATCCAGTCCAATAGCATCCTCCTTGGTCTTCCTTTTGTCTTTCTTCCTGATATTCTTCCCTCAATTACTGTTCTGAGTAGTGATTCTCCTCTTAGTACGTGTCCAATCCAGTTCCTCTGTCTTTTTTTTTGATGCCCTGCACTAAACAGAATTCTTTCTTTGACCCACCCTCTGCCTAAACAATTTGCATCTGTGGCCTCTTGTGCTGCTCTAGTGTGCCAATGTAAAGAATCGATCGTATCAACAGTTCAACACACATGCACCATACTTGGGTATTGTGGATCTTTGGAATACTCTTGAACCCAGCATTCGTAATTAAGCAGCTGCTGAGTCTATGACCCTCTTCTTGAACGACTTGAAACTCTTATCTTTATCCATATGCAATAATAGCAGCGGGGGCGCTTCTGAATGAATCTACAGAAGAGGCGTTATACAAATATTCTATTACATTACATTAAATGTTTGCAAAACAATAGTTATTAGCTAAAATTATTATTATTATTATTACTACTACTACTACTACTACTACTACTACTACTACTACTACTACTACTACTACTACTACTACTACTACTACTACTACTACTACTACTACTACTACTACTACTACCAGTGGCATATTTAGAATTTTGGTGAGAGGGGCCAGCCCATATAAATGGGGTCTGGGGGCGACAATTGAATATTTTCCAGATTACATTTTTTCTGAAAATATGCATGATTATGTTCTTTTCATCAACATGTTCAAGCCACCTTTATTGGAGACTAATTTTGGTTAGAACATACACTTTAGGCCTATCTGCATAGTTGTTACTGTTCAGGGTTAGTCCAGGCACTGAGTTGCCTCCATTCTTTGCAAAATAACAGTTAAATAAGACATAAAAAGCTATTGTAATTGAAACCTAACGACTTTATATTTCTACTATAGTAGGCCTACAATAAAACCTGATACCAAACTGAATATCCCTATTCCTTACTGTTTAACAGACAGTTGAAGACAAGGTATCAATCTACCATCATGCATAGGCGGATTTTATTAAAGGCTTAGGCTAGGGTAGGCTTAAGCCTACCCAACTAATCCCACCAAAACAAAAGAAAATGGGTTTTTTCCATCAACACCAGGTCTGTCTAAGCCTCTTTTGTTACTTACTTATTTACATATAAAAAGCACAGTGCCACACATTCAATCCATAGACTTCAATATCACATGATTCAATCTGAATGACGTCATATTTTTTTAAACGTATATTATGGGCAATTATATAGTTGTACTACTATCGACAGTTGTTGAAACTATGCTGCTTTGTAAAATAATATAATTACCCATGTTCATTGTAACAAAACTACTAACTATAGGTGGAAAAAATGCCATTGTCATAGGAAATATATTTTAATAGCAATCAATTTCTGCCAATTTCAGTAGAGGGTGCTGGCCCTCTGAACCATATAACTCAAAGATTTAGTGGCTCCTTCCAAAAAATCAAAAGTTATTGGCCTGTAAAAGAATACGTTCTATATGTGTTGCCATGCATACGGCTATAGGCAAAAAATAGCCACTGACATAATCATAAAAAAGGCATAAGCTTCTGGGAGGCTTTGCCCCCCAGACCCTCCATGTTAGCCTACCCAAACCTTAAATGCTAAACCGCCTAAGCCATCATGTAACATGCCAGTAACTACCAAATAACATCATGAAATGGAAGTGTAATTTGCAATGGCAATGAATGACAAAATAAATGAAACAAATCTGGTAGACCAAATATTGGCTTTTTAGACTCAAAATCTAATGTTGTATGGTGAAATCTGCTTTGAAGGTGGACCAAACGACATTTTCAAAATATCATGAACACTAAGCTAGTAAGTTATGCAAGATCATAGATGTGACGTCACACTGCTTAATAAATAAGTAAATCTAACAGTGCTCTGTTTTTCTATCAGTAATGCATGACTTGACTCCTACGTGTTGCAACTGTTGTTTAACACCTTGAATCCCCGTTGAATTTAACTCATTTGAATAATTCTTATACAGTAAGTCCCAATGCTGGAGTGACAAGATCATAAAATTAAGATTATGGTTTAATTAGAAGACCAGAGGCATATACTCGAGTTAACTTTCTGTATGTACATGGGACAACTACAGCATTTGATTGGCCAGAATGGATGGGTCAGGACAGGCTAGGCCAGTACCAAAGGGGGGGGGCATGGCCCAAATGGCCCAATGGTAAATACGCCACTGACTACTACTACTACTATTATTATTATTGTTGTTATTATTATTAGTAGTAGTATTAGTAGTAGTAGTAGTAGTAGTAGTAGCAGCAGCAGCAGCAGCAGCAGCAGTAGTAGTAGTAGTAGTAGTAGTAGTAGTAGTAGTAGTAGTAGTAGTAGTAGTAGTAGTAGTAGCAGCAGCAGTAGTAGTAGTCATAAAATATGCCATAAACTTCATTATTATTATTATTAAGCAAGGAAAGTGACTACTTTTGAATCCAGCAATTCAAATTAATATTAACATTAAGTCAGCTCGAAATTTTCGAACAGCAAGGCCAAAAACATTCATCTCTAATAGGTTCAGTATCATACTGAAGCTAATTGCAATGAAACTACTTATTTTTAAAACATTCTTATTCCCGTTCATTCATTCATTATTAAAATGCCGCAGCCAGGCGGCAGCAAACGCTGTTGCATGCAGCCAGCGTTTCCCACTTTCTCCCATCAGACACTGTGTCCAATAACAACGCACTCAAGTCTGAAAAAAGGCAGTTCACTGACTGGTGGTGTCAGGAATTAATCAATTGTGATCAATAAAAAACAGTCACACACACACACACACACATGCATGCATGCATGCATACAAACACACACACACTCACATACATAATCATATGAATCAATTTTATTACAATTATTAGCCGGCCACACCCATTGGGAAACAAAAGATAGTTGCTTAGGAATGATATGACATATTAAAAACTGACATTGATAAGTAAGTAAACAAGTAAGCGAATAAGTAAAATCCTGTGAATTTATATAGCGCTTTAACTTTTAAGTAGTACTGAAGTAGTTGCCTATTCCTAGGCACTTAATTCAAATATGAAATGGCTATTGCCAAAAGATGTTGGCCAGGTAGGCAGGATCCTTACATGCAAAGGTGCATCACGGTATGGATTAATATTATAAATGCCATCATCTAGTGATATCTACATGTATACTAAATAGCCTAGTATCATGAATCAGTATAAAGACAAGCATTGAACTACAGTGATCTATTAAGATACATAGGGTCATAATACTTTCTGCACATTAATTGTTGATGCAAACTATAAACCTACCCATAGCTTCACCATCATTTTTTTGTTTAAACCTGTTAATTTTACTGTTATTATAACTTGGTTGACTAACTACAGGACCTTCATGGTCCCTTCAGTCAACCTTTTTTCAACATATTTTGTATTCTTTTTTGTATTTGAGCAAGTAGGGTCTGAAAATCTAGTCAGATGCTATTTGCCATATACTGTCATTAGTGTTACCAATGCAATTCCAGTCACAACTAAAAGGCATATATAATTTGGACTTATGCAGTCTTCTCAAGCCATCTTGGCACATGAAACATAGATGTTTGTTTGCACTACCACGACCAACTGAATTGGATTCACAATATGTCTGCAGACCCATGGGTTGAAAACATCCTTTGTCTGCCTGAATGTCCCCTCTCCCACTTTTTGCTATGGCCATTTAAAATTCAGATTAAGCGTCTAAGAATATCCAGCAACAGCACCACATAATTATATATTCACAAGATTTTACTTACTTATTCACTTTGTCAGCTCTATAGCTATTTCAAGAAAAGATTAAGCACATAATAATAAGCAGCTGCTACTGTACTACTCCTTCCAAAGTGCTATATAAATTTACGAGATTTTACTTACTTACTTACTCTACAGTATTTCTGCACACTTTTCGCAAAACTTTTGTGAAGCCTCAAGCTCATAAGAGCATGCCACACATCGATGATCTGAGCAGTTGTTGCGACTACTGATTCTTTTATTATAAAAGTATATGGGGATGTGTATCCATTATTTCATCAACATATAATGAAAGCAGTAGTCAAGGCAATTCACAATCATCTGCTAAGCCTCTAATAGCCTTAGAAACAAGGCCATTGCTTAATATAAATAAATATAGCAAACACATTAGACTAATCGAGACCAATGCAAAATGCCAAATATAGTGAACATAACAGTTTTGAAACGTCAACTGCTAAAGAGAACTCAAATTTCGTAAAAATATGGTAATAATTTATCGAGTCCAAATTCCAGAAACTGGGAATACACCCAAAACGATAATCATCTTGGCGTTACAACACCATGTGAAAATTACAGGAAGCCCTAGGCAGATTCCCTATCTTTAGCATAAAAATTCCTATAGAGCAGCGCCATAGCAATAGGCTGTGCAGGCTGTGCAGTGCACAGTGCCCCCGGCGGTCAGAGGGTCCCTTGACGGAAAATAGAGTTTCATTACTTTCAAAATATTCATAATGTAATTTTAAAAAGTGGCAAAGCTTAAACGTAGAACTGCATGTCAAGAACAGCGTGCGGGCGCGCGCGCACACACACACACACCAGGGCCGTCACTTTCATTGTTTTCCAGGGGCAAGACTTTTGACTGCAAGGCAGACAGTATTTTTAAAAATACCTATGAAGTATGCAAATTGGTTTTTGTCCATAGTAGTACATGCTACATACGATACTACATAGTACATACCAGTGATTGTAATAACATAAAAACAATTGAGAACACAATAAATTTTAAAACACAAAAAATGAAAAACTTTTCCCCCTAAAAATCGGAGAGGGGCGACGGCCCCCTGCACCCTCCAAATGACGTCCCTGACACACGCACACATTCAAATGACTATGGTTTAATATTTACAGTAAAATTATTATTTATTTCTCATTTGTTTAAATCAAAAAAATTATTAAGTTTCTCTGAGGGCATTGAGGGACACCACAGTGTGCTACAGTGCACACTCGGTGCGCACGTGTGTGTGTATGTGTGAGCGTTTGCTCGCTGGAATGTGTGCACTATACAAGTAAGTTAGAATAGTATGCAGCAGATGCCTTAGAATAGCTAGATAAGGCAGTTCATCAGATAATATTGGGTTTATAACACTTCTGGATCTATCCCATACAGCTGAAAGGCCATTCACGCCTATCATCGACATCAAGTGAAGGGTCTTATGGTATACGACTGATAAGGAGTTTGTACGCCCTTGCAAAGGCGCAAAACAAGCAAATGCTTCTTACCCCCCCCCGCCACGGAATCCACGACAATCGGCAATCTCAAGCTGCAATCAAACTCTTCAAACCAACAGAAACTACCTAATCAGCGATTCACTATTGTCCTATACCTAGACAATTGAGTATGCTCTCCTCCTTAGAAATTTCTTGTCAGGGGTCAAGTAAAAAGAAATGTCAACACACCCACAATGATGGTATAGATCTTAGTGCACAAATTTCTTGTCAGGGGTCAAGTAAAAAGAAATGTCAACACACCCACAATGATGGTATAGATCTTAGTGCACAAATTTCTTGTCAGGGGTCAAGTAAAAAGACATGTCAACACACCCACAATGATGATATAGATCTTAGTGCACAAATTTCTTGACAGGGGTCAAGTAAAAAGAAATGTCAACACACCCACAATGATGGTATAGATCTTAGTGCACAAATTTCTTGTCAGGGGTCAAGTAAAAGAAATGTCAACACACCCCAATGACAATGATGATATAGATCTTTAGGGTCAAGTAAAAAGACATGTCAACACACCCACAATGATGATATAGATCTTAGTGCACAAATTTCTTGACAGGGGTCAAGTAAAAAGACATGTCAACACACCCACAATGATGATATATATATCTTATCTTCTTGAATTGTTGTTCAGCTTGACAATATCTTAGATTCAAGTCATTCAACCATGCAAACTATTTAGAATTTGGATATACTTCTTTGTATGTCTGTGTATACTTGTTAAAACTACAGCACAACTTTGCTGTAACGTACTCAGTGGGGATGTAAAATTTAGTACGTTATATCTAAGATACTTCCCTGCAGATAGTCTTTATGGACTATGGGAGTGGTGATGATGATAATGATATCTAAGGTATGTTGTATCCAATACCATCTAATATGGTAGTGCATCACAAGGAACCATACACTGCAGTACGTTATAACTGAGTACGGTATATGTTTTAACATTGTATCCAATACCATCCAATAAGGTAGTGCATCACATGGGACCGTACACTGCAGTACATTATCACCGAGTATACATTATCACATTTTATCTAATAATATCCAATATGGTGTTGCATCACACGGGACTGTACATTGTGGTATGTTATAACCGAGTATACATTATAAGCGAGTCCGTTATAACCAGTGGCGTCAATCCCGTGAGGGTCCTGGGGTCCGGACCCTCACAAAAAATGTGGTTGTGAGGGTCAATAAGGCATTGGACCCTCACAAAATCTGTAGGCCTATAAATCTATATTGTAGCGTTGTACGATTATTTAATAAATTGTTGGGCTAGGTAGATAATAGATATAATCAGCAAATGGTATTTTGAAACATTAAAAAGTACATGGTGCATAGCACAAGCTGGAACAACAACAACAGGTGGACCCTCGCAATTTTTACTACAGATTGACGCCACTGGTTATAACAAAGTTACACTTTACAGTCTATGAGGATTCTGACTTTGGAATGGATGACGTGCAAGACGATTTTATTGACGTCACTGGCAAATTGCTCCTTACCAAAGCTTACTAATAAGCCATGTATGCCCTCTCTAAGCATACACTGCTGGCCTGGTAGCAGTTAGACCAATCAAACGCCGTCAAAACGTGATTGATGTTGCATGCAATTTCTGATTCAATACATCAGAAACAGCCCCAATGGGTCCAGGAAAAAAATGAACATCTTGTGTGGGCGAGTCATTTAATGCCCGAATTCCCACAACAGACCTACATTCTTTGATAAAACTCCCTCGAGGCATCCCTGTTCTATCTCTGCCAGAAGCCCGTTGAAAAGTAATAACTAATAAGCAATGCAATTTCACGTTGAATAAAAGCCAAATGAAAGCCAGCAAGCAGAGTCTAGAAATACATCCTCTTAGGAACCTGTGCATAAAGGATGTCTGGATGTGATGCATTTGCCCGTTCGTACAATACAAACGTCCAAAATTGCTTTTAAAAAGTTAGCAAATACTTTTTCACCGACATAGAGACATAGATCCTTACTTGGGATAGTCCCAAACGACTCTAATGCAGTCTGATGCATAATAATAATAATAATAATAATAATAATAATAATAATAATAATAATAATAATAATAATAATAATAATAATAATGTGATTTTAAGTGGCTTAGGAGGCTAAGTAAGCCTGTGTGAAAACCACTGATGTAACCATCTGCATCTACCAATAAGAATGACTATTCAGGCTTTTTCTACAGTAATTTAATCTATATACGGTTGCAAAGCATTGCCCTATAACAACCTCTTCGTTGTGGACAATTCAACATGATATTCGAATCAGTGGCCTAGCTGAGATTAAGGAATGGGGGAGAGGGGGCACATCGGCATTTTCCGGTGAAAAGTCTTGACCAGCAAAAACAAAAAACCTCGTAGTGTCAAGTGCTTTGACATAATACTACCTAACCCCCCCCTTCCCCCAGTTATTCAAAGATTTTGCACAAATCCCAAGACCGGACTCGGCCCGAATACCGGTAGTGATGGGAGTTGAGAGGGGCAGGCCCCTGTGGATACACCAATGATTCAAATGCTGATGTTGCTCAATCTTTAATGTTTTACAATCGATCGATCAATCAGTCAGTCAATCAAATCCTCATTTTGATGATCATAGTGCTTCAGGAAGATGATAAGTATACTATTATCAAAGCTCTGTATAAATTGAACACTTAATTACATATAATTTTTTTACTTTACTCCAATCTTGAGGTCACCATTGATACACTTCAGATATTCTCTTACACAGATAATTAACAATGGATATATGCCCATAGGCAGTAACAACAATATGAACCTTGCATCTTAGACACTAGTCTATCTTCATATAGCCAACCTGACAGTGCTAGTTGTATCATTTTTTTCCCACACAAATTCCATGCAAGAATGATTTCAGTCACGCATAGCACTTTGCATCAATCTGTAAAAATCCAGTGCATGGAATGCTGCATTAATTAGCACCGAATCAATAACGGATGATTCACATGATTCACAGACTGTGAATCACAGTTCATCTGAGGCCATGAAATACGGTCGTTAAGCCAGACAATCAATAGCAAAAAAAAGAAGGAAAAACACGGCCATAATCAAGATCATGTTTCAGGATGAAGATTCTTCCTTTGCACGATGAAAGCTCAGCATGCACTTTTGTTCATATAGATTAATACACATCAAAATGAAGATTGATTTGATAGATAGATAGATAGATAGATAGATAGATAGATAGATAGATAGATTAATTAATTGATTGGTTGATTGATTGGTTGATATCAGTTTATTAGTATCAAATCAATATACCAAGAATTATAATATTCATACAATAATGTGACAGAAACATAAGTCACTCAGTGTACAGTTGGAAATCAATAAACTAATAACAGAGAGAGATAGATACTAAATGGAGTGGCAAGGGAAAGAGAAGTAATTCTCTGTAGTAAATCTGCGTCCAATATAAAAAACTATTCGCAGGGCAACAACGGCCTTTCTTGTCATGCAAAAGACTAATGAAATTTGAAATTTCTGGGCTTTGAACAGTGTTTTACCCAGGCCTGTTAAGGGGAGAGCTCCCCCAAAATAAACCCTCAAAATTGAAAATCCACCCCCCCCCCCCCCCTAAAAAAAAAAAAAAAAAAAACAGCACTGACACAAACTTTTTGTATTGAACTATTGAACTATGTCTCATCCCACCCAGCCAAGCCATCCCCCCCCCAAAGGTCAAGAGTCTGGGTAAAACACTGGGCCTTGAAACATACAAAAGTCATTGCCCCAACCTTCCCTCCCTTCTACCCTTCCCATTTCTTCCATTTATTTTGTGATAATTTTTAGTTTGAGTAATGTGGGATCGTGGTGAGATGCACATCTTGTCCAGTCCAAGAACCTCTTAACCCCTTAACCATGTATTTAACTGTAACTCAATGTAAAATGAATGGATATATCCGGGATCCTCAGTTAAGGTGTTAACCCAGACATCTGTACACACGTTGGCATTTTGCAAAGACGATTGGCAGGAAAATTTTTTGGGCTGGGTTGTGAGAAACAGGGGTGTAGCCATTTTTTTTTTTTTTTTTGGGGGGTTAATCTGATTTGGGGGTATAAATCTTTTAAAAAAACTGTGAAAATCTTAAAAAACACATTAAAACGTTAAGGTAGCCTGATTTATGGGCGGTATATAATCCGATATACACCCCGTCGTTATGCCCCTGGTGGGAAACATGCTCACTGTGCCATCTGTCTATCAGTTTATCAGTTCTTTGCAAGTGTTCACTGATAAAGTGACAGTTTGGCAAAAAAATTGAGGCCGGTGAAATTGGAAGTTGAGAAATTACAGGGAAAATTACACAGGAATAGTAAAGCTTGTAAAGTATATATTCGTGTATAAGTCACTGCATTTTATTTTAGAGCATAAATTTGTATATATATCGTGTATAAGTGGGGCCGGGGGCATCTTTGTCATTTTTTCAAAGTTTTAGAAAAAAAAAAAAAAAAATTTGTCAGACTTATATGGCGGGTTAAGAAGTTAGGTTAGCCCCTAACCTAACCCTAGCTTAGACCCCTCTTTATCCGGGGCAGTCAACAATGGATGCAATGGATGTATAAGCAAGGGCATCAAGATTACGACCGTACGACCGAGGGTCGTAGGCAATGTATTGGCCAACACAAGTCAATGGTTTTGTTTGTTTATTCAGAAGTCCGTGGCTAAAGTTTAGCGTTCAATTCAGATTGACAAATGTCTATAAACAGTGGATGGGAAAGAGGCACTAGTCTGGATCAGGCCTATGTTAAGTTCTTGGCCAGCATGAGTTGACATGACAGTAAACAGAGGCGGCGCTGGGATTTTTTGGCTGGGTGGGTCTAATGCAATCTATACAATCAGGACCCGGCTAAGACTACACACCCCCAAGAAAAACAAAATTTCTCTGCAGATTTGCACGATTTGCTTGGGTGCCCCTGTCCGAGACTTGGTGGGTCCGGGGGACCCGCGGACTCACCCCCTCAGCGCCGCCCCTGACAGTAAATAAAGTTTTCCTGGGACTACCTTAAATGATTTGCCAGGAAAAACAATAAAAGCAACTAAATATAGAAATAATACTTAGCACAGAATGGTCTCCAGCTATGTCGGTTGTTGGCCAAATCTTGGGCCTTGGTCAAATCTTGGGCCTAGGTCCGTGACAGACACATGTGTGCATCAGATCTTATTCTACCGTTTTCTTCCATGTTATCATCGGTGTGCCTCCCTTTCTTTTGCTGTTTTCTGGCATCCAGTCCATTGCCTGCTCTGGAATCCGGATGTCTTCGGTTTTTTTGCCCCTAGTATGAGATTAAGGTCTCACAAATATCCTATAGTTTCTACCAGTCAGTAGAAAATAGTTTCTTTTCATTAGAATAAGCAGGGGCGGCACTGGGTTTTTTTGGCTGGGTGGGTCTACTGCAGTCTACACAACCAGGACCCGGCTCAGACTCCCCCTTCCCTCCCCGAAAACCCAAAATTTTTCTACAGATTTGCACGATTTGCTCGGGTGCCTCTGTCCGAGGCTGGGTGGGTGCAGACCCACCCCCAGCGCCACCGCTGAGAATAAGACCAACACTTGCCTTTGAAACGCAGAATAATCCGGATTGATCCAGCATCTGAATTCGATATTATATCCGATCGCCTGTATGCTTTTACATTAGTTATACCACAAGCCACGCCAATGCAGATCCTTGTACTGTCTGTTGTTTACAAATAACTCTTACGATACCGTAGTTCTCCCCGTCCTCAAACTATAGACCGTCAGCAGTCAATGTTTTATCAGGACTACGTTAGTAGCCTCTAGGTGTAATGCTCAACAATGCAAGAGTTGTTGCAAGGTAAGGGGAAAATTCTGCCAATAAACAAGCCTTGACTGCCAAGGCCAGGAGATAATATAGGCACCATTAGGGCAAGAATGCTACGTAAACATAAATAAGTCTCCTAGGCTGACTACTACCGGCTGAATGTAAACATTAGGACTTGTTTCTACACATGCCTGGCTGCAGCAAAAGTGATATGTTAATAATATAATGAATGTATGGTTGAAAGGATAGAAACTCGATGACTGACCGCTTACTAGGCTTTTAACAAGACACCGATGTCAAACACATGATGATATGCTGATATGCTTCGTTGTTAAAGAAAACTCTTATGAGCAGGAATCACTATCAGTGATAATGAGGCCCAGACCAGAGTATCATTTACGGTCTAAGCTTCTCCCACTACTACACCTGGAGAACAGGGGCGTAGCCGGGAATTTGAATGGGGGGCATAATGTGATTTGGAGGGGTACAAATCTTAAAAATTTTGAAAATCTTAAAAAACACATTGAAAATTTTAAGGTAGTCTGATTTTTTGTGTGTGTGTGGGGGTATATATATACCGATATACCCCCCCGTCGCTATGCCCCTGCTTGGCAAGAAACAGCTAACAGTCCTTAGATTTCAAATAAACAATCAATTATTTACCAAGTGAAGGATTTGCTATAGGAGGAGGGGAGTTGGCTAACATATATGCTAAAACAATCTGCAAATTTGGGTCAGTTCCAGCCCTAAGCTGCTCTGTCCCTAAATTGGTCCAGGCATACATCTTTAAAACAGGAATACGGAAAACACAGGTCAAGTTTATCCACTGAAATTATCAAATCGTTTACAAACAAATCAGTCTTATCTAAATAATCTGCTCCCTGACCCTCTGACCCCCTGACCCCCACCAGCTGCAGACAAAAACAACATCCAATTTATACAACAGTGAAGAAAAAACATCGATAACAAAATAAAACATTTAAAGCAGCCACATACTAGGCCCTAAGTGAGCACACACACACACACACACACACACACACACTCAGTAGTGTCCTTACATAGACACACAGAGACACACAGAGACACATCCAAATGGGTGCAAGCACATAAACATACATCATTCAAATGGATAGTGCTGCTGCTGCTGCTGCTGCTGCTTTTTGTTGCTCCTAATACAGTTCTGATTTGGTTACATGAGCAAGTAGCTCAGGATAACTCCATCTTTGGTCAACAGCTTCCGGTCACATGACCAATGTACTGTATGTATCTGTATATATATATATATATATATATATATATATATATATATATATATATATATATATATAGATAGACAGATAGAGATAGACAGACAGAGACAGACAGATACAGAGTTGCAGACAGCCAGCCAGACAGAGTATATACATAATATAAAATTTATATATATATATACCAGGGTGTGTGTGTTTATATATATTTTGAATTTTTTTAAAATTTGAAAACATATATATATATATATATATATATATATATATATATCAATGCATATTTTTGTCACCAGACACTTTCTTGTCATAAGTCCCTTGGGAACTACCAGTAGGCCTAAGTACCAAGGGCATAAAAACATACTGAACAGGCACATTGCTCAAGTAATAGTGACTTCCATTGCAAAGTGTTTGCATTTAGTCAAATAATCCAGTGTTTCACCATGATGACCTTCAAGTCTTTCCATATCCAGTTATAACGATAACATAATAACAATAATAACAATAATAATAATAATAATAATAATAATAATAATAATAATAATAATAATAATAATAATAATAATAATAATAATAATAATATGATTTTAAGTGGTTTAGGATGCTAAGTAAGCCTGTGTGAAAACCACTGATGAAACCATCTGCATTCAATAACCTAGTTTATCGAGACATCACTGAAAATCTGCTGTAGCTGCAGAACCTTTACCTGATGCACAACATCTTTCTCCCAGCTATTTTAAAATTTCTTTATTGGGTCAAAATTCAACAAAGAATCTAATATAGAATCACATCTCCTCAGCTCTGCTCAAGATTACTTGGGTAAGATTCAAATTCCGTGCTCTGGAGCAATTTTGCAGACTGCACGACAACATATAGCCAGATGCCACTGCGCCCCTATGCCCAGTGGCGGCTCCACAGGGGGGGGGGGGCAGGGGACCCGTGCCCCCTATTGAGTGTCTGGCCCCCAGTGGCCCCCCTGTTGGAACCCTATACTTAATACCACATACCTAACAACAAATGGTTGGTCCTCATGATTAGAAGTTGCCACCCCAACGGCCCCCACCAGTGGCGGCTCTAGAATTTGGCAAGTAGGGGGGAGTAGGGGGCGTTGGGGTGGCAACTTCTAATCATGGGGGCCAACCATTTGTTGAGCCGTCACTGGGGCAGGCACTCAATAGGGGCACGGGTCCCTCCCACCCTCAAATCCTGATGCCCCACCCTATGACCCCCAATTTAATTTTCTCATGCCTGATCTTGACCTGAGCAAAGATACTCAATCAGTTGTCAGCCATGTTTGCTCCTCATGGCAATGATAATGCTTACAAGCATTTGACTTTTGTGGGGTTTGCTGTCCAATCCTCCACAAGTGGCAAAAGTATTTGATCTGGTGGGCTGGGGGGTACTCTAATCTCTATAAAAAAGTATCTCTAACTATGATACCAATGGCGTAGCCAGGGTTCCCGGATAGAGGCATATCATTGATATTTTCAACAAGTGAAAATGAAAGTGCGTTGGCTGCATGCAAAGAAAATGATAAACGAGTTCTTGGCAACATTCACATGCGCCATAGGCCTACCTACTCCACTCCCCTCCCCAGACAAATTTCTTAACGGTTTTGCACAAATCTCATGACTAATACCAGTCAGGATAGGGGGCCGGACGCCCCTCTCCAGAATCTACGCCAAATATAAAACACAAATACAGGGTGCGATTTGTGACCTGGAGCAGTAGGGGATATGTCGAGCTTGGGGGGATGTAGTTGTTGGGAAATGTAGCAGTGAGGGGGATGTTGTTTGAGGGATGTATAGTAGGGGGATGCAGTTTGGCAGTGGGGGAAGATTCCCCCTTCCCCCTCGCAAATCGCGCCCTGCACAAATGCCAAGTAAGTAGAGCTACATGGCTTTGAACAAAATTATTTGCCAATTTCTTTAAAATATAAGGATTGCGGTTTATTAAATCTAGACTGATCTTTAAATGAAAATTGGAACTCAGTTCATACGTTAGTTCGGTGGTACCGATATCCAGCAATCGAAGGCTCGCACAGACCGCAAGATGGCGACAGAATGTCTGGCGAACTGAAGACAGACGACGTTCGGGGCACCTGCTGCTCTGCAATGTCATCGTCTGCCCGCCGCGAAATATCCGAGAAGTGGCAGATCGAAACGGCGCGGTGCAAAGCGCCGCGATAATAACAGAAAGCACCGTCAGCCTCGTCGTTCCGACTGCTGCGGCAGAGAAGGGGCGACGACGACGACGACGACGAAGAAGAAGATAGCAGGACACGTCAACGTCGAAATCATTCCTCTACGGCGACTGGCTCCGCTGCAAACGCCGTCGACGCCGGGCGCCGACCGTCGGAGACGAACGTCCGTCACGGTTGCCGCTTGTGATTTTAATTCCGAATGACTAATGGTTGTTGTGATGCGAATCGGGCCGTTGCGCAGCTGATCGAGTGCGCGGAGCCGGGCCGAATTGAAGTCGCGGAGTGAGGGAGAGCGAGCGGAGAGCGAAAGTCCAGGAAGCGATCGAGTAGGAGAAAATAGGTTGAATTCTGACCACAAAAGAACTACACGTGTATGTCTTTCCATAATTATTATTATTATTATTATTATCAACGCACTAAATAATTTTTGAACTTCTATTTCAAAGAGACATTGCACATGAGAACTTATATAATGCAAAATTGTATATAAACTGGCAATTACAAATAAATTTGTTAGGAATTCTATACACGCCTGGCAGGCCTTTAAAGTTTAATTTCTATAAACATTCAACAATAGATATGGATATGATTTTTTTATTTCGTTCGCGTCTAGTCATTTAGCGCACTCAGTCAATGGTTGTGGCACGTCAACAAAGTGAATCAGTGATCGACTTTCGATTGTAACTATTTAAAAGCAATTATTTGTAAACCTTTAATATATCTTTTAAAATAGATTTTCCGCATTTTCTGAGGTATATTTTCGCCTGCTTGTGTCTGCAATATATATAGATTTAAAGATATTAGCTTGGAAACTAAATTATCGTTACAACTTACAAGGATTGAATACCTGTATTTGTAAATATGTCGGCGAATAAGTTCACATTCATGTAGCGCCTTATTTAGTGGCACCAGTACACAATAATGTTTCAGTACTGACTCGTTGGATATCGACAACAATAGTTGTAGAGGGTCTTGACTTTTGAAGGTAGGCGGTAGCAGAACTAGCCCTCAAGATATTTCGCCTCAATAGGCCTACATTTCGCTACTGGATATGCATTCAAATGACTTCTGGCTTTTTCTGCACTATTCGTATGCCGTATTGGAAGTGTGTATTATGCGGGCTGCCCGCTTTGTAATCAAACCGCTGATTGGCCTAATGAATCACGTGGTTAGGGTTAGAGTTAAGGTTAGGTTCATTCGACCAATCAGCAGTTTATTTAGAATGCCCGCACAATAGACACTGCCATTCATATTCGCCGATTCTTCTTGGTTTCCGTCATCTTCAGGTCTACCGAATGCTTATTTACTAAGCATTTGCAATAGTTTGTCATTTATTTGATGTGCAAACGCTTGGAGAGAATCAAGTTATTAGACTATTGCTTTTTAAAAGTTGGACACTTTCAATCATTGATGGGCTGCATTCTACGAGTGTTAAATTTGATTATTGTCAATTGTGCTTGGAATTGACAATTCATTTCTGTTGAGTATTTGTAGTAAGATATTCTTGACTGCATTTTCCCTTCAAAATGTGATATCTTTATTATTTTAGATCTTCTGATATTTTGTTACAACAATTTTGGTTTCTCATCAGCCCCCATGGACTTGCCTTCATCTGGCAAACGCCGTATGTTTGCTTTTCAGTTTGATTTCTTTTTTTAAAAATATGTGGCAGGATCATTTTTGGATCTTAGGGTTTTGAATTTGCCTAGAAAATGTCAGATGTTAGTAATGCTAGAATGAGGCAAGGTATCCAGTCATATAAATTTAGTTATAAACTTGTACCTGCAGTCCTGGTAGATGGTTATGTGTGTTAGTTCCTTTGAATGCAAATTTTATTCTGTAATTAATCGATTAGATCTGTTGGTCTCTTAGTAGTTGTATACGGCACAGTATGTGTGTGTGTGTGTGTGTGTCTGAGTATGCTTAGAGTTGTTCTGCTAAATGCTTTCATGCGACTAACCAGCTGTTTTTATTTATCTGTGCTTCTCTAATGAATGGGTTGGCCTCTGTAGCTTTTATACAGGGTGGCGCAAAAAAACCGGACTAGTCACATTTAGGTTTGCATTTAATATACTGTAGTCCGGTTTTTTGCGCCACCCTGTAATGTAGTTTCCAGTTCGTTTTTGGCGTGTTAACTTGCTGACCTATTAGGCTATTAGATATTGAGTGGTCGAGTTCTTTGACTGTTGTGCTTCTAGCTTCCGGCAAGGGTGGCCCAAGAATTCGCAGCCAGAGGACAGCATCCAATAATCCTCAGCTCTTTGAGGACACGTCAATTTCTCAAACTAATTTCTATGGCGGATATCCATCACAGCCGCATAGTAAGAAAGAAGTGTTGTTTGTTAATCTCTTTCCGAAGCCAAGACAATGGAACATGTGTACTACCGTGTGATTGTTCTTAACTATTTATATAGCTTTAAACTGGTGTTCAGGTTTAATTTTGACATTTATTTAACTCAGTTGTTGTAGCTGTTATTGATGATGAATGTGGTGGAACGTTTTAGACACAAGTTATGGTGGCTCCTATAATCCTAACAACGATTATGATGACGCTGGTTAGTCACTTAATGGTGTTGAAAAACAATTATATTAGATTAAATTCTTTATAAAAATTTGATTGTTTTGAAATTTTTATTGGATTGTCTTGATTTGAAATACGTGACTATATAATTCTTTAGTCTCTTCTGAAATTTGCATTTATTTACAGTGGTAGTAGTAATAGTAGTAGTAGTAGTAGTAGTAGTAGTAGTAGTAGTAGTAGTAGTAGTAGTAGTAGTAGTAGTAGTAGTAGTAGTAGTAGTGGTAGTGGTAGTAGTAGTAGTATTACTACTGTCTGGTTATTAAGATTGATTATTTTTACTGTTTTCTTAATTTTATTCAATGTCTGCCTTTAACATGTTTCTTTGTGTATCCTTTGATGCAGTTGTTGTAATTGTGTAGCCATGTCACTACAGATAAATCTTAACCCTTTGACCACAAATTCCACATTACTTTACATTACACAGCGATGCATATAACCAATAGGATTTGGAGTCGAAATATTGGACTTATGGGCGAAAATGTTGTCTTAAACTTTTTAAGATTTTACTTTGTTCAAGCTGGAAGCTTTTGGAATTCTCTTTTCTTCTGTCTATCAGATGATTTCCAATGAACTGAGTGCTTTCAACTCAAGACTTAAAACTCGTGTCTTTTGGATAACTTTTCCTCCACTGTCTGCCTCGCTGTTTCTCACTTATTGATATCTGGAATTGACCTGGTCTTTTATGATTAGGATCTTGAGTACCATTGATGGACACATCAGAGTATTATAAATTGTGCTATTAAAGTTGTATTATTATTATTATTATTATTATTATTATTATTATTATTATTATTATTATTATTATTATTATTATTATAGTTATTATTATAGTTATTATTATTATTGTTATTGTTATTATTGTTATTATTATTATTATTTTAGTTATTATTGCTATTATTATTATTATTGTTGTTGTTATTGTTATTATTATTGTTATTATTATTATTATTATTTTTTGTTGTTATTATTATTATTATTATTATTATTATTATTGTATTTTCTTTTAATTTTTAATTTCTGCAGGCTCTGGGTTTTCGAATACTGAACAGTTTGTGGGTCATTCCAGTGGCATGGGTTTTCCTGGTCAGCAACTTCTCAATGATCCTCATATGGCCAACATGGCTGTTCAGTATGGCCAGACACTGGCTGGACAGGGAACTGATCTTCTCAACAGAAATGTTGGTTTGTTTTGTGATGTGATATAGACTGGCATTAAGCTGTAGAGATGCGGTTTCTTAAGGCACCGTCTTTATCTTATCTGTTGAGAAGCATTCTGACCAATGATGAAAATTAATATCTTGAAGGTTTAAAGTAAAATCTCCAATTTAAAGCAAATTCGACATTTCTTGAATTGTAAGGCTTTTGGTTAGAAACTGCTGGGCATTGGACTGAAAATATTTACAAATCTAAAGTCTTCTCATGTGGCCATCTGTTTTCCCCTCGATACAACTGTAGTGCATTTTGGCAACCTGGTGATAAAATATTTTGCACAAACAGTGCAGTGGGTGACCTAATTTTTCCACAGCTGGTCAGGTGGTTTGCATTTTGAATGATCGATCTTTTATTATGATTTTATTTAGCATATGTAGACAGTAGAACATATGCAGGCATTTTCTTTGTTAACATTGTGGAGGGTTTTTAGTTTTGACAGTCTGCATCAAAATACTAATTGATTTGTAAGCTGTTGGCTCTTATGGGTATTTGGAAGACAAATTTATTGTCCATCACAAAATGCATTAGCAGTACTGTTGAATCCTTAAGGTACGCTCATAATGCTAAGGAGGTTAAGGTATGCTCATAACGCTAAGGGTTAAGGCTTCTGTGATATGCAGTTGTAGTGCATGGGTGTTTTCTTATTACTCGATGTCTGCAGGTTGCTTTTTGGAAGTAGTTGTCGATGTGTTCTTTCAAATTTCAATCATGTGACTCATTTTCCACTTGCAGTGATGTTTGCGTTTCAGATCAAGAAATACGTTTCCTCGAGCAAGCTAAAATATTACTTTGCCGTTGACACCGCTTACGTCGGAAAGAAGCTCGGTCTATTGATATTTCCTTTCGCTCACTCGGTAAGTAAAATAAGGTCAGGTCAGATCTTCGTTCTCCAGCTCTGTCCAACTATCGACTTCTCCACGACGTCTCTCCAAAGTTCTCTGTCCTTTGCTATTTTTTCAAGGTCATTCGGTGTCTTCTGTCAGTTTTTCCGTTGAGATTCAGTCCTGCCATGTTCAGATCCTCTTCCATTCCGTCCACCCATCGTCTTTTCGGTCTTCCTTTTAGAAGTAAACTAAGAATCAGTCACAAATCGAAATAGAGATATTAGAAAAGTACGTGAATAGCGACATTCTTTTCATCATGTATTACTGGCACATTAGGGATATTTTTACGCCTCCGTGCAGGGATATTTTTACACCCCCTAACACCCTTCTCCAACACCCCAATCTGAAACCGACATCCCTGAACACCCCTCCCCTCCCCCAATCTGAGAGCCGGATGACCTTATTTTTTGCTTCTCAGACTTTTACGGCAGGGCACCCCCAGAAAATACCAACACCCCACAAATTGATAATCCTAGAAATAACCCTGGCGCTGCGCGTTTATGATTTCAAGATTTTGCAGGATATTGCTTGATATTTATAGGACTGGTCACTGCGTTATAGCAAAGATGAGCCGGTGCAACCAAGATACGATGTGAATGCTCCAGACCTCTACATACCAGGTTGGTTTTTTGCACTGTTGTTTGAACCTTTGAAGAAGGGCCAGTTGAAGCTTTAGGAGGAGTCAGAATTTTTCGGTTCTTTAGGTCAAAAGTCTAACACATTTGCAACTTCCAAATTGGCAATTGAACATTAGTAGTTGCAATAAAGTCACAGTTTCATTAGCACAAAACATTTAAGAAAAGTTATGTGAAACTCTGTGTGTGTGTGTGCGCGCTTTTTGCCTTGAATACAGAAAATTTAAGTTAAGTAGTCACCCACAGTTGGTATAATATTGCTTTTCAATTTGACAGTTTTTGCCACTATTTTTCTGTGTTTAAATTTGTGCATTTGGATGCTTTAAAATTGCTTTTTCAGTTATGGCTTTCGTAACTTATATTCTTCTTGCTGGCGTGGTTCTTGGTACACAGTCAAGGTTTGTCATTGGCTTTCGTATGTTTCTTTGTGCCCCTGAAGAGTGCTACATTGCATTGTTACATTGTTACATTTTTGTTACATTACATTTTAAGCATATCACATGATCTGCAGTGTAGATGGTATTGGATGCCGAACAATTTGGGAGGTTTAGAAGTATTGAAACAGTTGACATGGCTTCACCTCTTTGTGTCTTTCAAGGCGAGATATCCCTTGAATTAATGTAACGTTGAACTGGTTTAAATGTCTATTATTGGTGATATGCTTCTGTCTTTGTATTGCCTGTTTATCATAATTCTTAATGTTATTCTGAAGAGCAATATGTTTAATAGGGTTTTAATTTGTCTGTCTGTCTGTCTGTCTGTCTCTCTCTCTCTCTCTCTCTCTCTCTCTCTCATGCACCCAAACACAGCCTACTGATATTTTGCTGACACATTTAGTGAGTATGTAGATTTATGATGTCACTTGTCTGATTCATTTTTCTGGCTGTTTGTGTGTATTTTGAATTTAGATTTTCACCTGAGCATTTAGGGTTAACCGCAAGTACTGCATTTGTGTGGACTGTTGTTGAATTGGTTGTTCTTCTTATCACTATGTACATCTTAAATGTATCGACCGATCTGAAGTACTTGGACATGCTAGCGTACTGTGGCTACAAGTATGTCGGGTGAGTACAGTGTTTGACTTATGCTGCTTTGTGCATTCCAACCTTTTGGATTTAGTTACAGTTAGATGAAGACTTGAAGATTTGCCACAGATAAAGTTTCATCTTGAAAGTGTTCTGAATTCAGTTCTAACTGTGATATTTGCAGTACTGTACTGATCTTTACAGGCCCGTTGAGAGAAATTCTGGGCACCTGGGCAGAGCAGTCATGGGCCCGTAAAATTATTTTACAGAGTTTGTGAAACTTAAGTTTTCCGAAACAAAAATTTGCAATAATGCAGAGCTTGTGTAAAAAAAGTGGCGATGACCTTTTTTGCTTGTCAGACTTTTCAAGACGTTAAAGTACACACAGTGCCATCAGTTGTGCCCCCAACGTTCATAAAAGGCGACAAAATATTAATACTGCATTAGATAACTTTCTTGCAGACACGCCCGGGCCCCCCTACAGATCGCCGGACCCTCGGGCATTTGTCCCCCTCGCTGCAGACCTGTATCTTTATACCTGCTTAGATTTCCTGTCAGTTTCTTACAGTGGGGGCCTGATTTATGAGCTACATGCAAGCTGGTTTTGATGGTTCAGTTACAGATAAAAGCTATGCTGCAGTGGCAATATTGATTGCCTGGATTTACATGTTGGTTTCCAGGATACATATTGATGGTTGCTAGGATACATATAGAGGCGATTGCTGCCATAGACAATATGTTTTAACATTACCTTCACAAACAACCTGTAGGCTCATAATGTTTACCGATACTGTCTAAGCGGCCCACTTCACTTGCCATCGGGCAAGTTGGTCTCTAGAGAATAGTTTGCTAAGTGTTTGAACCTGTCAGTCTGTAACAGGTATGGGTCCATCCATATACAGCGTGGCACAAAAAAAGCGGACTAGTTACATTTAGGCTTGCATTTAATATAGTCCGTTTTTTTGCGCCACTCTGTAGTACATACGGACTGAGGGGGAGTCGGATTTAGGAGATTTCGCGTATTTGTGGTGTGCAAACGGGGAGGGGGTTGAAAATATGCCTTTTTGCACACGTACTATATGGATGAGCCCTATTTTTCTGTTTTGGCAGAATGATCGTCGTACTGCTGGGTGGTTTGGCTTTTCAGTCGACAGGTTATTACGTCAGCATGCTGTGGATGGCATTTTCCATTGCTTTCTTCCTGGTATGTTGAGATTTGATGTGTTTTGCTATTGCTAAAAGATGATGTTGTTGAAGAAATAAGTGTTTTGAATATAACATAATTATTATAACATACAATCTAATGGTATTTTTGTAATTGCTGGTTATAGAAGTCCCAACATTTGCACCAAATTCAGCCAATACTTTAGTAGAATTTAATATAATAATAATAGTACGGTAATAGTAATAATAGTAAGAGTAATAATAATAATGATAATTGGTTTTAGAGTGGTTCATTTGGATCTGCTCTGTGTGAAAACCACTATGTTATCACTAAATTTCAGTTCAGTTCAAATTTGTTCCTTTCCTTCAAATTATGTTTTTTTGCATGTATTCACATTCTTTGTGTTCTTGTCTTCTCATTTGACTAATTTTTAATGAGAGAGAGAGAGAGAGAGAGAAATTATGCTTTGACTTAAATTGACCATGAGTATACATAAAAGCGGTTTTCCTTCATTAGTTAAGTCACCCTTTTGAAACATGCTACCGGTGCATACTGTACTGTACATTGTGAGTGAGCAAACAGAGTCAGGGCAATAGAAGAGAAATTGAACTCTTGACCTATGACACCTGACCCCAGTTTGGGCACTCCCTTCCATTGCAACCACACCTTTCCAAAGCCCATCTTTGACATATGACAATGTATGACAATGGATAGTAGTGCTGGTAGAATTAAAGGGAAGGGGGCGGAGAGGCACAGAATGAGTACATTTTGTAGTTAATGTTATTTCTGATATTTTATCAGTTATATATATATATATATATATATATATATATATATATTAATTACCATGTGTTTCCAATATTCTATAAAATATACAGACTGTTAAATGCAATGGTTTCAGTAGTCTTGCCAAAAATTATATATATATATATATATATATATTAAAGGGAATATATATATATATATATATATTAAAGAATATATATATATTTTATGTTGTTAGATTCAGTGAATTTTTGTGTTGTTAGAGGCTGGCCATTTTGCCACATTCTGATCCAAGTACGTTCGAGAGAGGAAACAAACGCCGTCTCTATGTGCTGCTCATGGTTGCAGTTGTCCAGCCTTTGTTAATGTGGTGGTTAACTAGGCATTTGATCGCTGCTAAACTCTGAACATTAGCGTAATGTTTATATGTCATCTGTGCATGTACCGGTATATTATAATTGTAACTAGTACAGGCTGTTAAATTTACATGTTGTGGAAAGCTTTTTGTATGATTGGCTTGCTCGAGTGTCAAAAATATGGTGGTGCATTTGTTACCAGTAATAATTTCTCATTACCATTTGTTTTTCAACTTCTATACTAGTTTTAAAACTGATACAGACTGTTAATTGCAATGGTTTCAGTCAAGTCTTGCCAAAAATAACTTTGTCATAGCATTTTCATAAATTGTTTATTGCTTGTTTAGATTGCTTCCCTTTAATTGGGTTTTTAGAGTGAAAATTATGTATAAATTTTTATTTACCAAAGCTTTGATGTGTTAACTTTCCCAGATTGCAGGATAATGCAGATCATAAATGGTATGCCAATGAGAAAATGGTGAAGTTTTGACTATTTGGGTTTACTGTCCAATGTTCCAGCCATTTTGCACTACACACTATGAGCACGAGAGACATCAGCAAAATGAAAGTCCTGCCAAATATGTGGAATAATGGAATGATTAGAGAGACAATAGAGGGAAGAGCATAGTCTTGAGGATTTCAGTTTTAAGATCTACACGTCTTAAGCTCCAAGTTTGCATGATTGACCAGTGTTTATTCTAGCCACCTTGACATTCGGGGGATTTTGAAATGTTTGGGGGGCAATGTCTGAGTCTCCACACTTTTTTTTTGGGGGGGGTTCCATCCATCAGCCAACATATAAAAATTTGTTTGGGGATTTTAAAACGGGGGGATTCCTCCCCAGAGAAGGCCTAGAATAAACACTGACTATTGACCAACCTAACATCTGAAGTCGATTGCAAAACCTTAGCGCCATCTTTAATGGAAGTTTTAGACAATGGTCGCCATAAAAATTACCGTAGAATTTATAATATAAGTCTCCTGCATCTTTTAAACGACTTTTATACGCCGGCTGTTGAGACCCGGCTTTTATTAGAAGTCACGTTGATCACACTTAACAAAATGGCTTCACTCTCAGTCTCAGATGCCATGGATCATTCCAGTGATAATGAAATTCTATGAACAAAATACGGTTAAGTAAGTAAGTAAGTAGAATAGTAGATCGACCAAATGGTGGGATCGTCACCGCAGTCGGTCGGCCGCTATCGCTGCCCCGTCAGTCTCCAATGATCAGTAGCAGCGAAGGCACTGAACGTCGATCGCCCCTCTTGGACGCCGCCCGTCGATCGGTCGAAGACGCCGCCGTGATGCGGATTACGGAGAAGCTCGTCGACCGCCGGCGCTGACCGATCTTCGTTTCGAACGGTTTATAATAATAAGAAGAAATCGTTTCTCTGTGCGCGAAAAGATGGCGTCGATCAGTAGTTCCGTCAGATCGTCGACCTCGTCGGTGTCGAGGACCTGGGCGTCTCCCGCGACCGGGGCCGGGGCCGCCGCCGCCCAGCCGGCGGTCATCCAGGTCCAGGAGCAGTTCGACATAATGCGGGCGCTGGAAAACGGGACGCGGCTGACGAGGTTTCCGCGCAGCAAGCGTCCCGAGAATCGGATGTTCCAGGTGAAGCTGGAGACGAAGGAACTGATCTGGTCGAGGAATATCGGCGGAAAGCCCGAGGGAGTGGGTGAGTGAGGCGCGATTGCCAGAGTCCTCTGATCCTTCTCGGGTTTGGACGCTTGGTTGGGGGGGGGGAGGGGCTGTCTTCACTGGCGAAAACTTGAATTAAAGGGTGGGGGCACAACCTCTATGCCTTCCCATTCCCCATGATTGCCTCTCAGAAAGTGGGGGATCAAACCTAGAGACCTAGTAGAAGTTTACACTTATGCATGTCTTGGTGTCAGCAGTCACAGATACACAAATCGCTCGCACTGCGGTTACTGTAGCGTGGCATTTTTTGTAAGGAAAGAGGAATTCCTTGTCACTGCTTACTGACTTCTCCAAATACCACTCTAAGACACACGCGCACACACAGCTTTTTGTTTAGATCGTTGTGTGAATCTGGCTTAGAATTTACCGGTACTGTGAAAGCAGTAACTGTGGATGGCTCTCATATGGCCGAAAATTCAGTCAGATTAGATGTGTACATTATTATTATTATTATTATTATTATTATCATCATCATCATCATCGTCGTCGTCGTCGACGATTTATGAAGCACAGTAAAAGCCACAGGCCAAAACCACTGTACAATCAGCAGTCAAATATACGATCTGGTGAACAAGTGTGTTTTTAGGTCTTTAGCAATATTGTACTGCTGGTCAAAAACCAAGGCTTATGTGAAGCAATCAGTTTTCTTAAAGGTCAAGAATGATGATAGATTTCTTTGTTCAAAACAGCCTAATATTTGTTGCAAAGTCATGCTTGAACATTCAGCATAAATTGACAATTTCAGCCAGATTATCAGTGTTTCAACCTTATATGACCAGAATGTTACAGTTCTAAGAAGACCGATTTCACACATGTCAACATCTTTGGCTAGGCGATTAGCTTTGCAGAGCCTTGTCTGGCATAATTTCTAAGCCACCATAGCTTTGTCCAAATGATTTTGTAATTAACCTGAATGTGTCATAACTGATAAATGTGTTTTCCTTCCGTCAAGTACCCTAGTTGTTACAGGTGGAATGCTTAATGTATGAACTTTGACCTTTTATACCACTTCCGTTATCTCCAATTCACCTACATGCAGCAGTTAAACAGGCAGTTTCTGAAAGTTGATTAACCAAAGATGCCAGCAATGCTATTAGAAACATACTAACTTAGTGAGTCACTAAGAGGCTTTGTATAGCATTGGGTGGTGGTTGGTTGATAGAATGGGAGTCTTGTCTAGTGATTTATTTTAATTAATTTTCAGCCATCTGTAGAGTGACAGAAATGTTAATGGACAAGCTTACTTAAAACTGCACACTCATTTCTCTCATCATCATCATCATCATCATCATCATCATCATCATCATCATCATCATCATCATCATCATATGATACATGAAAATTGCAGAAATGATACTGTCTTAGACTGTGCATTCAGTGTATAGACAATCATCATTATTTATTTATTATCCTTTTTGTGTAGCTTGTGGTGAGGAAGTTGGAGGTATTTCCACCAGCATGCATCACTACATAAGGCTTTTAATTAGATTCAATATAAGAATAGGGTTGGCTTTTATGATGGAGGGTTAGGGGCAAAATGTCAGACTCATGTGGGTGTTATGATGCATGGAACCCTGTAGATTGTAATAGTGGTTGGTAGGGAATTGTTTTGTCTGCCCTCCAAGCAAGCTAGGCTTCGGTTTCCAGCCTTTTTTATTATCAATTGACAAAGAGAACTTGTGCTTGGTACACTTTCATTTCAATCTGTCCCGCTGTTTGTACATTAAAGTGTGCTATTTATGTTTAGTATTCTTTGAGACTTTCTGTGCCACAGTCACGCCACAATGTGCCATTAGCCACCTCATGTGCTTATCACAAACTCTATTCTAGTTTAAAGAAATCAACTAAATAGTCTACCACCACAAAACATGATAATTTAAAAAATTAAAACATGGTTTGTCTGAGTTTCATCTATCCGAAGTACCGTACAGTAACACTGGATGATTGTGTGTGGAATTATAGAATTGTTCAGACTGTGTGATGTTGGAATGAAAGTTTTGTAATATGGGGTACTACTGAAATGGTGACTTGACTTAAAGAGATGACCTGATATTAGAAAGAGAAATATTGCATTCCTAGTGCATATTTTGCATTCTACCGGTCTTCAACTTGACCTATTTCTGACTCTAAGTTTGAATTGGATGATTTCAGTGAGTCATGATCATCAGACATGATTCAGCCTTTCTCTTAAAGGTAATTGGTTTGTAATCTGGCTTAGACACCCTGTGATATATATATATATATATATATATATATATATATATGTGTGTGTGTGTGTGTGTGTGTGTGTGTGTGTGTGTGTGTATTACAGGGTGTCTAAGTGTCCGAGGGACTTATGAAAAAATTGTCCAAAGACATATAGAAATTGTGTGAGGCTAACTCTCCTCCAGGTTCGAGGTGTGGAAAAATCCATGATTCAACGAAGGCAATTGCATTGAAGTGTTTTAGAGTGACCAGTGGCGTAGCTAGGATTTTTAGGTCATAATGCAAACATTATTAATGGGCCCCTTCAACTTAAAAAGTCACAACATGACGAACAGTGCACTAAGGCTTAACAAATTTTAACACTTAATAACGCATTGTCTGTCACCGGATTCCGGAAACTGAAAACTAAAACGGCTTTGTTTTTGTAGCGCTGTCATATTTAATGCCTATCAGATTTATCTGATTAAGACTGATTTTTCATGTGTTTTAATTATTTACTTTTGTTATTACTTACTTTCTTTTTTACATTGGTGGTCAAAAAGGGCCCCAGTTCTTGTGGGCCCTAATGCCTTGCTTATTCTTGCTATATGGTAGCTACACCTCTGAGAGTGACTGACAAACGCTGGAAAAGGAAACTGCCTTCCCTTTTGTCTCCTGTATATATGCGAGTGTGCGTGTGTGTGTATATACAATTATACATATATATTTATATATATATATATTATACGATTTTTATGCAACAGTAATTCCTTGTGACTGCCTCAGCAAGTTACAAATTAATTTGTTTATTCTCTTGTAGCTTCAGTCTATTTTTAGCAGTCAATCTGAACCATCCTTTTCCAATCCATTCCATTGTAACTGTTGTGTTATAGATGACATGTTTGAATGAGGTTGTCATGAAATATGATCAGCGCTGTGTCGTAAAATGCCTCATATACATTTTAATTTTAATTTTCTCTTTTCAAATTAGATATACCGGTAGTAAAAATTGTACATCATCATTATAATTATTGAAGTTTATAATTATTGAAATGATGGGCAATTTCAATTGTGCATACAATCTTTGTGTACATGCATACCGTAATTGCATATTGGGCTACTCATGTTCATATTGGGCTATTCATGTACTGTATATATATATATATATATATTTATTTATTTATTTATTTATACATATCATATATAAACTGTAAGCATGGGTGTCTGCACATTAGGGCATGAGGGGGCACTTGCCCTCCTGAAAAATGCAAATACCAATATTTAATGTTATGAATGGCACACTGTGTTTTAATTGGGGTTGAATTTGGGAGGGTCCTTTAAGACAGTTCTATACAAATGTCGCATTACATTACATTACATTTTATTGTTGATGTGCATTTCAGTTGACCTGCGTTTGGTGAAAGACATTCGTCCGGGTAAATCGTCCAAGGACTTCGACAGGTGGATTGAAGACTCCAGGAAGCATAACAACAACCTGTGCTTTGTAATTTTCTATGGAGTAGAATTTCGTTTGAAGTCATTGTCTCTAGCAGGTAGGTTCTGTCACAGTAATGCCTTTGTGTATCTGTATAGTATGTAGGTTACACACACACACACATGCATATGCTCACATACAATCTTTGTGTACAGACATATTGGGCTACTCGTATTCATATTGGGCTATTCGTGTATACATTTATACATATCATATATAAGTTGTAAACATGGGCGTCTGCTCATTAGGGCATGAGGGGGCACTTGCCTCCCCTGAAAAATGCAAATACCAATATTATCACGGTGAAGCTTGAAAGCCATGCTAAAATATTAACCGTGACCATGTGTTTTGCCCCCTGGAAAAATGTCTGTGACCGTTGTGTTTTGCCCCTGGAAAAAATGTCTGCGTTCACATGCGGCTGTAAAGTGCAAAAATGAGTAAGTTGATTCAGTGATGTAATGATGTGGCTTTTCTCAATTGTTTGAATGTTTGTGGAGTGAACTTAATAGTTAATTGTACTTTGAGATGAAATGAATATTTGGATTCAGATTCATGTTACTTGATTCTAGCTAAGATGATGCAGAAAATACAGTAGGCCTAAGTAGGTAGAAGAGAGGAACTGTTCTAGAATGTTATGTAAAGTGAAAATGTTGAGAACATCAGCGTAGACTCTTTGTTCAGACTCTTCATTGGCTCGTTCCGTATGGCGTTAATTTAACTTTTACACATGCAATTATAGCGTTCATAGTCACAAGAGGGGAGTCACTTCGGTTTGGAAGGACTTTAACTTACTGACTGCATAATTTTAGAGCCTTATATGAACAGTTATGGTAGTATCTCTGTAATATGTGTTGACCCTTGACCCTTAAATGTGTCTTTGTTCTTTGCTGAGTGTTTGATTTGCCGGAAGCATTGGGGGTTTAATCCCATCCCACTGGTTGAGATTGAAAATGTTGGGTTTTGACTGTCCAACCCCCACTGGAAATGGAAAAATTTTGGGATGGGAGTAGATCTTCCCACTGCTTACTTGAAAAAAAAATTGCCACTGTTTTTTTGTCCTGTATTGGAAAACTTTTCCGTGTGTACGATACATGCTTTTGACGGTGCCTTTTATTGGCAGTGTTTAAAACAGTCATCAGGCTTCGAGTGGTTCTAACAGTTTGGGGGTTATTTTCTTATTCTAAGAAGTATTTTTTGAAGAGTTCTTGAAGGGAGCTCTTATCAGCTTGGAGTGGAAAAACTCAAAAAGAATATATGTATTTAAAACTGCCCAGGGCTATAAAAATGTCTTTACTTGTCTTTATTATGGCAATATACTCTTGTGCTTTGTAAAGTCTGCATGTATTTTACTTGTAAAAACGTAGTATATGTATTCTGGTCATGTGAATCAGGGATTATTTACTGTATAGTATTGTTATACTATGTTAGCTGTTGGAGTTGAAGTTGGAGTTGGAGTTTGGCAAATATACTACAGAAGCTGCCATTATGGCTGATTTGGTAATTGCATGTGGGTTTTGTTTTGAATGAGTTTCTTGCCATTTTGTCCCTGTCTGAAGCCGGATATGTTAAGATTTGTTATTATATTTGTGGCTCTTGAAACTCGAGAGAGCGCTAGAACTGTTTCTGTACCGACCCCGATAAAAGGAACTCTACCGGCGGCGGCGGTGGTGGTGGTGGTGGTGGTGGTAGAAGGAATCCCAGAAGGAACGAATCAGGAAGTTTGCGAGTTGAAGAGTACCCAGTTGAAGAGTACCCGTAACCAAGTCGTACACGCTGTTACTGCGTAATCTCTGGTCGTAAAAACTTGTTTGGTAGTAAGGTAGCAGCACTGGCAGATTGCAATCTGCCCTTCCCTGTTCACTCGTATTGTTTGTACTGCATTGCAGTAACTGCAGTTGTGAGCTTATTTGTCATGCGGAAATCCTCAGAGATTATTACCCACAAATTACCATTTGTTTAGTTTTTACTCCAATCTGTCTATCGATTGCTGTCAAATGCCTACATGGCAGTCTGGGTGAAGTGTAACAGTTCCTCCCGTGTAGAAAAAAATTCAGATTTCAGCAGTGGCAACAATTTTGTGTGTGTGAGAGTGAGTGAGAGAGAGAGAGAGAGAGGGGGAGAGAGAGAGAGAGAGAGAGAGAGAGAGAGAGAGAGAGAGAGAGAGAGAGAGAGAGAGAAGCAGAAGCAGAAGCAGCCTGTTAACCCTTTCTTGAAAAGTGCTGGGTGGGTGTTTGAAATAATTTTATTTCATTTGATGACGTTGATGATAGTGGTGATTTTGATGATGATGATGATGATGATGGTGATGGTGATGGTGATGATGATAATGTTAGTGCAATGAATAAGAAATTTATATCTCTTGTCGTTTAACGTCATTATTTTGTCTCATATTATTTAGCACCGAATGCAAGTGACTACGATCACTGGCAAACTGGTCTCAAATACATGGTCGAAGACACGCGGGTCTCAGGCTACCCTCTGCAGGTCGAACGGTAAGAGCACAGGTTTCGTCTAGTTTAACTTATCAATTGTTATAATAATTTGTATGTGTGCATATTGGTTATCGTTTTAAACTTATCGGTTATAATAATAATATACATGCTGCTATTTAAGGTCCTCTATCGTGGTGGTGGTGGTGGTGGTGGTGGTGGTGATGATGATGATGATGATGATGATGATGATGATGATGATGATGATGATGATGATGATGATGATGATAGTGGTGGTGATGATGATGATGATGATGATGATGATGATGATGATGATGATGATGATGATGATGATGATGATGATGATGATGATGATGATGATGATGATGATGATGATGATATAGTGGTGGTGATGATGTTATAGTGGCAGTATGCTGATTTTCAGTTGACAGTAGAGAGGGGAATTGATAAGATATCTCTCAAAATGATCATTCAAAATGGAAGGAAATGAAGTCAGTTTTTATTATGATGAACTGTCAACATTATGCGGCCATTTCCGTACGTCTTGTGTATCTTTGTGGGTGCAATTGGTGATTGCCATTTCTAAATGGCATATTCTGGAAAGCTCTCTACTTTAATTGCTCTTCCTATGCCTAATGATCATCCATTTTGCTTTGGCTATATGGTACAGTTTGTAGGGGTATTAAATGAGCACTGCATAGTAAGGTCATATTAAATGGAGATGTATTTATTTCATATTTTTTTCTTTTTTATCTTTATACAGTATATAATGTTTGTCCTGAGACTTGCATGCATGCACACACACGGCTGTGTTAGGTGAATTACGCTTGACTCAATTAAATGGTTGGGTGGAATAAGGAGTTAAATGCAGTTACCATCTTAATGGTGAGATTGTCAATTGAAGGGCCCAGAGGAATAAGGAAGTAAATGCAGTTACCCCATTAGTGTTGAAAATATCAGTTGAAGGGTCTGATGAAATATGGAAGTAAACGCAGTTACCCCTCTTATTGTTATTGATACTCAAATTATTAAGGGGGTCGGATATGGTTACCTCCTTATTCCACCCATCCATTCAATTCTTGGCAGTGAAATTATCAGCATGTGGCTGTGCAAGATATCTTTGTGAAGACTGGTATAAGGCAGGGGTATTCAATAAACATTTTTTGAAGGACCCATTTTTTATGACTGGTGCCCAAGGACCAGGTGTTTAAAAAAATAAAATATAGTTCATGGTTAATAGAAAGCACCTACGTTGCAAACAAGACATTACAATTTTTTGTGAGTATTAAAGACGGTTATTTACTGTTTCAGTATCTTCACGGGCCATTTCACGCCCCTTGGTGGGCTGGATCTGGTCCATGGGCTGCCATTTGAATACCCTTGGTAAAGGCTGGATCTGGTCCATGGGCACCTAATACTGTCAAATGCCATTTGAATACCCTGGCATTTCTAATTAATTAATTTATCATACAAGAAGAGGGTCTGGATGCCTTTTCAACTATTCTTCCTCGTCAATTATTTCTACCCTACTCATTAGCGCCTCTTCTGCCCTTCTGTCAAATCAACTAGCTTATTTTTAATTCCTTCATTCTACAGAATGCCCAAACAATGTAGTTTTCTTTTTATGACATTTGCAATTAATTAAATTATATCTATGTATCTTGTCTATTAATCGGATTCGTAGTAATTTCCGGTAGCACTTTCTCTCAAACGTTAATATTTTTCTTTCTATCTCTTCGTACACCCAAGCTTCAAAATAACATGTTCATACTTGAATGCATCTTTGATTTGTATTTCAAGATCTTTGCAATACTGATGTCGCCTTGGCTATCCTCACTTTCCACATGATGGCCTGGATTTAGGCCTATCAAGAAAATGGTCTCAAAGAAAGAATAATGTACAAGAAAATGGTCTAGAAAAATAATGTTTCTTCTTCAAGAAAGGGCCTTACCAGTAGTACTCCACTGACATTATAGGACTTCAGATACTGCACTTTTATATATCCAAGTGATAAAAACACAAAAATCAATGCATTATTTGTGTGGCTGTGCAAGATACCATAAAGAGTAATGACCTGGATCATTGGCTTTTAAACAGAGGCATTACTAGTTCATTAACATTATTAGCGTGCTATATGAAATGAAGGTGTACATTTACTTTTGTTGTGGGGTGTGCATTATCATTTTTTGAATGTTGATCTTTAACAATGGTCATCATCATCATCACTAGCAAGCCCCCCTCTGGAGCGTAGCTGTTCCACGAACTGTCACCAACTGTTTCTGAAGTGAGCGGGTTTCCATCCCTTGTATAGGCCAGAGTAGACTGTGTAATTGTCAGGAACAATAATATTGCTTCATCTGCCTTTAATTAATGGTAATGGTTCAATTGTTCATCTATAACATGGCTCAGGTTGCCATAGAACAGTGCTTCTCAAACTTTTTCCAGCTACGGCACACTATCCAAGAAACATGCAGTCAATGGCACACCAGCTAAAATGCAAACATTTGTATAGACCTATTAATACTATATATTATACTCTAGTCTAGTATACAGTATAATATTGACTACCATTCTTCATAAGGACATATTTTTCTTGCAATCTGTATTGATATTTCATGCTTAACTTCATTGGAAATATATATAATTCAACTTATAATCAACAATTAATACAGCACCATTATTATTTTACTGTTTTCCAACATTTGCCCCGGTGCACTTTCTACTTGTTGCTACCTGTTTCTACCTGTTGCTGCACAGTTGTGGCCACAGCACACAGGTTGGGAAGCACTGCTATAGAACCTTTGAAGGCAAAAGAAACTTTTTGGAGGCATAGTTGAGTTATGATAGGCTGTAATGCATCTGGTATAAGTGATTTTAGGTAGTTGACAAGTACATTGAAGTGGTTTGTTAGAAAGGTGAGTTGTTCATACATGCAGGTAAGATAAGAGGAAACTTCAGCCTTTGGGGCAATGCGTCCTTCACTCGAATAAAAAGTGTTTTGTGAGGAAGTCATAGTTTTTTTTGGGGAGTGTAGACAAGAGAAAAGAGGTTTTGTGTTAAGTCTTCTTTAGCAAGACTGGAACTTTGTAATGAGGAGTGACTGTGAATTTGTAATTTTTGTGAATGGAATTTGACATAGGTAGAAGCTAGGTTTATAATTTTTTGATTGGTAGAAGGGATCGTACATCGTTTAAAAGCAGTGGTTCTTAACCCCTTAACCGGGGAATAAATCTGTAACTCAATGTAAACTGGACGGCTCTGAGCCATCGTGCCGGTTAAGGGGTTAACCTTTTTATGACTGCGTACCTCTGAAACAAGTGTAAGATAGTGAAGTACCAATACCAGCCTAATTTATCTAAGGACTAAAGTTTTTGCTCGGTAATATATTGAAAAATTATAAACTGCAACATACAATTGTACATCTGTCAAGGATTGTGCACATTTATGCCGGAAAGTGGATTTCTTCTTTTAGAATTTCTCTTATAGTGCAAAAATCGCTACACTGTCTGCACGGCATACAGAGTACATTGTAGCAAAAGTCTTTAAGACAGACTTTATTCCGGGATCATTCTGAGTACCCCTACAACGTCCTTTAAATGCCCCAAGGGGTGTGAGTACCTCTCCAGCCTCCCGGTTAGAAACCACTGGTTTAAAGGAAGCTTTTGGAATGTAATTGTGCTTGCTTTGTTTAGAAAGGACTAGAGTAGGGGCGTAGCGACGGGGGGGGGGGTATATCGGTATATATACCCCCAAATCAGTCTACCTTACAGTTTTTTATGTGATTTGCATGTGGTTATATGTGGTTTATATTGTTTATGTGGTTTATAGTTCAGATTTATACCCACCCAAAATATTTATACCCTCCCAAATCAAATTCCTGGCTATGCCCCTGGACTAGAGCTTTCACTGCATAGTTCACCTTAGTGAAAGAATTTCAAAGCTGGTTTCTGTTGTTGAGAGGATGCTGCTGTTGGTTGGATAGTTGTTGGTGGATTTTGTGAAGAGAGCTTGAAACATATCTGCCATTTGAAATTTGAAAGTTGGATAATTTGTGGTCTTTTAGAGTTTGCCAAAGTTTGAGCATGCAGTCAATGGAGTGATGTAAGAATAGCATTCCTTTTAAGCTGATATGACTCATGAGAATGTTGATGCATTAATCTGTGTTATTAATGCCAGCTGAAAATCAAACAGTTGTGGGTTTCTTTTAAAAACATCTTCTAGATGACTGAATAGCATAACTGTACCAAGGTTTGTTATCATGTGTTGTGAACTTGTTTGTTGATGTATTTGATGATGAATGAGGTTTTTTATTTCATCCTTACACATTTTACATACAATAGTTAAGCAAATTAACATAGAACATTAAATTTAATAGTAGAAAAATAATATAAACACATGGTAAAAGAAGAAATAAGGTTACTAGCAATGTATGTGGAACTATTTATCTATCAATAATACTGTTAATTGCTGGAAGTTTATAATTAAATATGCCCTGTCCGGAAAATGAACCCCTTAAACATTATTTACAATAACTGCCTTGAACCTGGACCAATTCAACCAATGGTTTTAAATACATAGAGACATATATTTCAGACATTGGTCCAACATTTCATTAGAACCCATTGAATTAAACGGTTTTAAGAGGTTAGCAGTCAGCTGTCACAGGCTACAGTGTATATCCAGACAATGGATATTAGATATTGGATGCTAATGATAAGTTACCACATAAATCCTAACTTTAATAATGATGATGATGATGATGATGATGATGATAATAATAATGATAATAATAATAATAATGATGATGATGATGATGATGATGATGATGATGATGATGATGATGATGATGATGATGATGATGATGATGATGATGATGATGATGATGATGATGATTCAATGCCTGTACAGAATGGATGAATATATCAGATTCATTGATATGTATGTGTTTTTGTAGAGGTACTGTTGTTTTTGTTATTGGTTGTTTTAAGACCATTGGCCATTTGTCATTTCCCTTAGTTATGTGCCTGTGTTTGAGGTAGTAATTGATATGGATGGGGTCCGTTGAAATTTCCCTGGGGCTTTTTGGCCAGAACAAGCCTGATGGCCAAAATAAATGGCAATGAATGGCAATTCGTTTCTTATACAGCCTTGTTGTATATACGGGGCATAATTAGGTTGTACTGGTGTGCATATGATTTCATTACAATTGTGCCTTGAAACCTATTTGACTCCTTGCAGCAGCTTGCAAGAAATGGCGTTTTAATTACGTGCTGTGATAATGAATTGGTTTGCTATGGCAGTTGATAACTGCATTTGGACTGGTTAACCCACGTGGTTTATTTCTATTATATAACTCAGTGGTGCCCTAGATTTTAAAGTAGAGGGTCACATCTAATTTTTTCAGTACCTAAATGGTCCACAGCGTTATAACATTCTAAAATTTTACACTGTACTATCGATGTGTGTGATCCAGAATCTTAATGTTGGAAAATTGATTCCATACAAAGGGAATCTAAATGTTTATAAAAATCACATATTGCAAATATCGTTTGAATGTCAAGACATTTCTGAAGTTACTAAAGCATACGTTGAGGCTTAGGGGACCACTTTCTGAGAACTGATTGGCCACAAGTTATGGTAGTCACGTACAGTGGTTTGGGAACCTCTGTTATATCTATTTTCGTTTGGCTTGTTAACCCCTTAACCGTGTATTTAACTGTAACTCATTGTAAAATGGACGGATATATCCGGGATCCCCAGTTAAGGGGTTAAGAATATTCAGTTCCAATGCTCTCGAATGGCAGCAAGAGGCATGGTTTATAGACAGTGACTTTATTGCGAGGCAGTTTTTCTATAGTACTGTAAGTGAGCCGGTGCACAAAACAAGGGTGCTTTGTGCCTTATGTTGTAAATCTCAGGTAGTTTTTGGCCCGTTATTGATAATTCATGAATGTTTCATTCCCGCCTGACCTGCACTCGGTGTCGTTGTCGCTGTCGCATTGAAAATTCAGGACTCGAGTATTGAGTGTGCTACTGTGCAGTTAATTGTAGAAGATGATTGAAGCAAATGCTAATGATTGCCAGATCAGTTTCCTTTTGCCTGTATTCGATATTCTGATTAGTGTTCATATTCAAAGTGGCTGTGGCTTACGCTTTGAAGCCATTGTTGCTTGCCACTGTGTGATTTGCATGTCCTGTTACTGTTAGAGGGTTTAATGTGTGTGTGTGTGTGTGTGTGTGTGTGTGTGTGTGTGTGTGTGCAGGGGCAGAGCTAGGACATTCGGCGCTCGGGATAAAGCATACTGATGGCACCCCTCAACTTGACAAAAGTCATAAGAAGTAAAAAAAGGACGCCGTTCTGCCCATTTTGGCCTCCCTTAATTCTTCATTCAACTTTGCGAATACCCTGACAAGCAAAAAAAGGTCATCATCGGTAGAGGAAAATCCTACCTTGAACCAATTTTGGCGCCCCCTCCCCCCACCTCGGCGTCCGGGGACACGCACCCTCTGAACCCCCTCTAGATCCGCCTCTGTGTGTGTGTGTGTGTGTGTGTTTGTCATTTGCAGAACATAGACGTTTTAATTCTGTTTAATTTTGGTAAATTATTCATTGCAGCTGGCTTCGAAAGGAGTTCTACCGCATGGACCGAAGTGGAGTGTACGTATGGTTGTTTCGATAAATTTACAGTTTATTTATTTATTGACAATTTATATAGCGCACTAGACAAGGCTAAGGCCTACAACAAGAGCGCTTAACACAGTTCAGCGGATTTTTAAAAATTTTCACCAGAGTGCCGTACATTGGTTTGCACAGGGAAATGTGTTTTAAATGTAAGCACAATGATTATTCATATCCCCTGTTAAATATTCACATATCCTTCTGTTGAATATTCATCTTGCCTGTTTTTCGGTGTGCTGATTTATTCGACTTGTACCGGCCAGTGTTGGTACCCAAGATAAGCTAAGCTGATTTATAGAAGGTAAAGCCATCCAGGAAGAGTGGTGGTGGCCATTTGGATTAAGTTTTCTCCACAGATGGCTTCTGTTAAGCTGCTTCCAATTGTATTTGTAGGCTGTCTGCTGTGGCAGTATATATATATTCTGTCCTGGAATAATAGAAAGATCTTTTTATTCTGCCGAGGCCGATTTTGCTTAAGTTAAGCTGGCAGTGGCGTTTAAACATGAAGCGTCAGTGATGTGAACAGTGCATTGCATTCAATTGATCGGATATTTTGAATCCAAGCATTTTTCTAAAGCCGCAGCTGTTGAGTTCATATTCTTAATTTGGAAGTTTGAGGTTAACTTACAGTGTTTATTTATTTAATATCTCGTCTCCACGTTCCTTGTAAAACGCCCTTGACTTTGGCCTTTGCTATGTAACGGCGCTATATAAATTGTCATTAACAATAACAATAAGTTTAATGATGTAGCAAGATTTCATGATTTCACCTTTAGTTACTTTTTATATTTGATAGTTGTTTATGCTGAAGGTCAAGGCTGAAGCTTAATTAATTGAAATTTCACTTTTTGTGGGAAATTTGATGTGTTCTTTGGGGATTCATAAAGATTGCTGTATATACATTCTTGAACCAAAATACTTGTTTAGTGTTATTGCAACTTTGGTTATGATGTTGAGAAACGATCACAGTTGCAGTAGTCTAACCTTTGCCTTACCTTAGTGCAGTAATAGCAGCAGGCCTGCTGAGAGGGGGCAGGGGACAAATGCACAGGGCCCGTGATCTGTAGGGGCTGGGGTGAGTTAGGTTAGGTCTAAGGTTTGGGCTATGTTTAAGATTAAAAAGATGTGGGCCCATCAAAGATTTCATTGCTCGTTGACAAGCACTAAAGGTCGTCACCGGATTTTAAATTTTCTAGGGTCTCGTGGGTATTCTGCACAGGGGCCCAAAATTTCTCTCGGGGAGGCCCTGAATAGCAGGACCAACTCACGATGCCCTAAGCATTAACAGTTTTAGGTAACAATTGTGCAATTAGTAGGATTACGTTATACTAGTCAAGGTACTAGGTATTTGTACACAAGAGAATATGCGTATAACTTGTCATCCTCTCCTCAATTATAATGTGGGATTGTGCTTTGTAGTTGGAAAACTAGTTTTGTTTATAGCTCAGCAGATGTAGGCTTACTAGACTAGATTTTTTTGTTTTTTTTATAAAAAATCTTTTTCCAATTGAATATATGTGATCTTTCATTTTAGTGTCTCGATTAAAGACATGAAAACGTGGATGCTGTCCATCAATTTGAAAATTAGCAACAGAAAACTGCACGATGTATACCAGGTACGTGCATCTGATAGCCTTGTTTATATTGCTATTTCTTCCAAAGTCATTTGGTGTCTTCCAGCAGTCTTTCCATTGAGATTCAGTCCTGCCATGCTCAGATCCTCTTCCAATCCGTGCACCCATCATCTTTTTGGTCTTCCTTTGGATCTTTTCTTCTCTGATTTGTAGTTGAAAATTCATTTTGGATTTTTTTAGTTTTTTCATTTTCAGTACATGTCCAGTCCATTTAATTCTTCTCTTTTCTGATTATTTCTCTTTGTATAAAGCACATTTGTGAAGTTTTGTGAAAAATGTAGTTTTTTGTTACATTCAAAGTTATATTATTTAGCATTTTCAAGAATTACTGTTTTTTTAGTTTCCTGGCAATTATTGTGTATTGTCTCAAAATTTTCTATAATGGCATATTTCATTTTTTGGCTTGAAGGAAGTTGAACCTGAACTGAAAGACCTCAACTTTGAGGCTTTCAAGATGTTCTACCATAATCTCATTTTTAATCCTAAGGTAGGTTCACTGTTTTTATTGTTTTTGTTGTGGGAATGAATGATAGTGGATTAAATGTGTTTTGTGTGTGTTTGTGTGTGTGTGTGTGTGTGTGTGTGTGAAATGTACTGGTTTGCTAAGAAAAATTTGATAGCCTAGCATTTGTAGAGTGATTCGAATGCACCTGATGTTGTACAGCTCTTACTGTGCTTTTGTAATCTGTGCCCAATCTGCAAGAGAAATGAAACTGCCATTCCCCGAGACTTAACCTGTATATCACACACACTGTAAATTGGTTACACAGTTACTGGTTCGTTCCTGCGTGGGGTGGGGATCAGTCAGTCGGTCAGAGGAACTTCCTTTGCATATGCTGTGGCTCAGTCAATTATCCGCAGTGGTGCACAGTCTCCATGGAGCTAGAACATTGCCTGCTGTTAAGTTAGTTACCTTGTTGGTGTTATAGACAGGCTTAGGTCTTGGCTTACCTGGGCTTGTGTTTTAAATCCTGAAGTTGTACCTTTTCCTGTGCCATGTAATTTGTAACAGAGGCATTGTAACTGTCCAAGACCTTGACGTGACCTTGACCTTGACATCTATCGACTGATCAATGACAGTGGTGTGATTTTTTTTTCTCAGAAACTTGTCTAGTGTTTTTATTCACTCTCTTGTTCCGTGTTTTTCAGGTTCTAAACGAAACCCCCATTGGCTGTGCAGTTCCATCGCACTCTAAGTAAGCTATTCTTCAGATTGTGCTGGATTGAGGTTAAGGACTTAACCTCTTTACCAGCCATTTTATTTGTAACATAATGTAAAATGGATGCATGTGTACGTCACGGCCGGTAAGGGGTTAATGTTAGTTGTGCTGGATTTAGCTTGAGAACTTGTTGCTTGAAGAAACTTGTTTTGTGCGATATAAAACATCGATAACTGTAACCTTTTTATTGATAAAATGTTCGGTACTAGTAAGAAATGCAAACACTGCACAGAAACGAAGCCAACGTCTGTGTTTCATATTGGCTCATGAATGCGGTTCTGTTTTGCCCTAGCTCCGTTGACTCTCTACCCTGTCTTAGATTTGCATTTGCTGTGTGGCATTTGTATTCTGAGAGCTTGGCTGTAATTTGCCCGATGGCCCTCTTTGCAGTAGCCAAATATGGGAAACAGTGGGCATGCATTCATTCAATGAGTGACACTTTTCTCTCTTCTCTCTCTCTATATATATATATATATATATATATCTCTCTCTCTCTCTCTCTCTATATATATATATATATATATATATATATATATATATATATATATATATATATATATATATATATATATATATATATGGTGACACTTAATGAAAAGAAAGGCAGTTTTATGTCTTGGATTTTTAAATAGAATTGTATTTAATGATACATTTTACAAAGGCCAGCAATATCATAATATTATATGAGTGAGTGAATGAGTGAGTGAGTGAGTGGGTGAGTGAATGAATGAATGAGTTTTTTTCTCTCTCAAATTCTTGTTTTGTTTCAACAGGGACAAAATCTCCATAGAAGAGTTCCAGCAATTTCTCATTCAGGAACTCAAGGTGAGATATCATGTTACGTACTTTTTTTGCTCACATGCTCAGTGAGTTGCGAGTCCACCCGTCAATTTCAACTGTTGTTTTTTTCTTCTTTTCATTCTTTTCACGTCCTCACCACAATAGAATAAGTTTGCTATTTTATGCACACAAGCAGTGGTTGCACAGAGTTTGTCATATGGGTTCAGTTTTGGGTTGTTTTGGGTCAGATTTGGGTCTTATGGGTTCCTCTTTTGATGAAAGATATGAATGTGAGAGTTCAACACTTGGATTGGGATCCATCCATATAGTACGTACGCACTTAAGAGGAGGGGGTTGGATTTTGGAGATTTTGCGTATGTACAGTGTGTGTGTGTGCACAACAGGGGGAGAGAGGGGTTGTTGAATATATGCATTTTATGCATATGTAATATATGAATGGGCCCTTGTCTGATTTTCATTCTGCTTTTATATCTTTTTTCTTTATTTTTATTCATTGTTCAATGCATTTCTTTTTTATTATTTGCATTGATAATATAATGTGTGTTTTTTCACAGTTGATGTCTGAAAGCGAGAGTTTCATGTTTCTAACGTTTGTTTGAAAAGCCTGAACTTATTGAAGCAAAGGACTGGTGGCTGTACCAGTAAAATTGTTATAGGCTTGTTTAGTCTTGATGTTCAGTTAGGCCCTGGGTATAAAACAACTTGAAGTTGTGTGTGGAATTTAGGTTTGAGTTTGTTTGAATGTACCGCCACGTAACTCAGTTTTTCTTATCTTTTAAGGAGTCGGCCGCTGGTGATATAGAAAAAGTTCGGACGATCATGACAAACTTTCTAGATAATCCATACTGCCAGGCGCTTGGTCCATGTTTCACCCAAAAAGATGTAAGTAGCAAACCACTTTGCGACACTAATAAAACATCACTTCTACGAGATGTTAAATAAGTGAGTCTTTAGATTTTTCTTAAGTTAACCCCTTAACTGGCTGTGACGAGTATACTCGTCCATTTTACATTGAGTTACAAATAAATGGCCGGTTAAGGGGTTAATTAAACAATTGATTTAGCATCTGTAACATTGTCAGACAGTGACTTCCGTAAAATAATAATGTAATGTAAATTGGCTGTTTTCCTCAGAGTTGCTTCCACTGCGGTTACTTTGACCCGTTTCTGTTTGAATAGTTTCTAGACTATTTGTTCTCGAAGCACAACTCCATTTGGGATGAACAGCACAACGAGGTCACTCAGGACATGGATCGGCCGATGACTCACTATTGGATAGCGTCGTCGCACAACACGTAAGACGCTAATCTAATCTAATCTAAAACTTCTATAGTGCCAATTCATAATGCACAGGAGCATCAACCGATGGCACACCAGATCCAAATCTTTAAAGATCCAGGTCAAATCCAGGGTATCTGGCCAGGCAAATGGGTGACAGTCTATGGTGGATAGGCCAGGTCAAAAAAATGGGTTTCTAATCTTTTTCACTGTGCATCGTCACGGACAAGATGGATGCTGTGGTGTAAATTGTAAGGTTTAATTTGGAATTGATGCCTGAAATGACAGGAGCCAGGCTTTTCTGAGGCAGGGATAGGGTTGGAGGGCTTCGGTCAAATTGTGTGGACATAAGTTTTCGGGCTCTTCGTTGTGACAAGATGCAGGTGCACTCTACATGTTGGAAAAGGCTGGCAAGCGGTCTGATGATCATGATAGATCCATCTTGGGTAGGGATGTGAGCTCGGAAATTTCCGGAATACCAGAGGAAATTTCCGAAAAAATATGTACCTTTCCGGAATAATTCCAGAAAAGTTGATTATTATTATTTATTATTATTATTATTACTGTTTATTATTATTATTTATTACTATTTCTACTATTTATTATTATTATTTATTATCATTATTACTATTTATTATTATTCATTTGTTGGGCATTTGTTAAAAACTGTCAGGATTGTAGCGCTATATAATGTTTTTATGGACATTCATGCGGCGCTTCCAGTTGCACTTTTCTGGAAATTTCCTGAATAATTTCGGACATTCTACTTTTCCGGAAAAGTTACAACCCTAATCTTGGGTATCGTGATTATTTGGGTGTACCATATCTCTGTAGTGTTGTTATGTCAGTTAACATTTTGCGAGTTACCGTAATCATTGCCTTTTGCTTTCGCGTTCACCAACTTGTCTAAAATTTTCATGCTGTGTCAACTTTCACTAGTGCATCCCATGGATTGTTGACACCATTTACAGTGATAAATGTCAATTTTATCTTTTGTCTAATGGGGAGACATTTGTGTATGATTTGCATGAAGTAAACAGCATCTACGGGGGTTTTTAGTGTATAAAATACAAAAGGCATATTTAATGGCTGTTGTGGGCATGGATATTTCTATTTGGGTTTTATATACCGGTGTATGTCCACTCCAGTGGTATACCATCCCACCTGAAATTAGGAAGATCAAAGCTCGGCCCATCTTCAAAAACAGACTGAAAAGCCATCTGTTTAAGGAGTCATACCCTCTGTAAAGCATCCTTGTTTTTAGTTATGCTATGCTTACGGCACTATATAAGTAGTCCAGTATACAATACAATGTATGTGCGTTTGTGTGAGAGTTTGTACGTAGGTATGTATTTGTATTTAGTTACCTCACCGGTGATCAATTCCGAAGTGAATCATCAACTGAAGCATATGCTCGGGCTCTTCGAATGGGTTGCCGCTGTATTGAACGTTAGTATACATCGGTTGCCAAAATATTTTGTTTTTCGTTTTTTGTACGATTATAGATTATCAGTAGGCATTTGAAGGACAGGTAGAGTTTGGCTGTTATACGATTCTGTATTGGTGGTCCGCGCTTAGGATTCTTCACTTTGTGAATGAATTAGCATGCATTAACTACCATGTAGTAGTAGCAGTAGTAGTAGTTGTAGTAGTAGTAGTAGTAGTAGTAGCAGCAGTAGTAGTAGTAGTAGTAGTAACAGCAGCAGTAGTAGTAGTAGTAGTAGTAATAGTAGTAGTAGTAGTAGTAGTAGTAGTAGTAGTAGTAGTAGTAGTAGTAGTAGTAGCGGTAGTGCTAGTGGTAGTAATATAATTATAATTGCTGCATATGATGATTGCTTAGCTTAACTTATTGTAATGATTTCTTTGATAATGACCAATAATTGTATTTTTTACTGAGTGCTTTGATTAGCAAATGGTGTTAAAAGGTTCAGTGGTGGTTGTATTTTTCTAGCTGCACTGTCAAGCCTAAATGGTTGATATTCGGGTAGTTTAGGCCCAGCAGTGAGAGTTATCTGAATACTTTTTAGAGCACGATTAAGTTTTTTTGTTTGGGTGGGGTGAGTTGGCAATGCAGTGTTTCAATATTCTTTATATTGTTTTCCCTCTGTATACTGTATGATGCTAGCCTTGATTTGCTGTTTCTTTAAAATAGTACTATGCATACTCATGGGGTACTGAGTTGTTACAAAAGAAAAAGAGATCACAGAAAAATTCAGTAGAATCCAGAAGCAACATTTAAACAAATTAGGTTTTGCTCTAAACATGCAAAACTGAAATGTGAGGTGAAAAATGACTTCCTTATCAAAATAAGTTTCTATTTACTGCAGTTGATTGCTGGGATGGTCCGGATGGTTATCCGCACATTTTTCACGGCCACACGCTGACCACAAAGATCCGATTTCTCGATGTTCTAAAGACGATCAAGGAAAATGCTTGGATTGCTTCCGAGTAGGGACATGTTTTTCCGCTTTGTTTTCCTCCTTGTTTCTGCGCACATTATCACCGTCAGTCATGTCTGATTTTAGAATTTTGTGTCCGAAAAAAGTATGTAGCACTTATGGGCTAGAGAAATGACTCCGACTATAGACCTCTGATTCCAAGGAGGTGTTGGTAGTGGTGATGGTGATTGCTGTTACTTTACTATGGATACGATTACATTTGCAATTATTATTACACTTCTTATTACGATGATGATTGCGATGAGATTGCGACAATGATGGTTATAATGACAAACAATGTCGGTTGACTAGGTTTTTTGTAGAATTTGTTTTGAGTGTTGTATTTTGTGTTTTTGTGATTACATGTCTGATCTGTGTATTTATGTAAAGCATGCATGGTTACAATTATCAATTTTTTTAAAAGAATTATCGTGCTGCTGCTGAATAATGATATTGCTACTGTAGTTCAGACTTTACTATGTCATTAATGTGTTAAAAATACTTAATGCAAGCTAAATTTATATTGACTGTTTACATTTATGGCTTGTATTCTTATACATGAATGTGTTATTGAATAGTCCTGATTGCTGATATTTAAACACCTTTTAAAATACTCTTTATGTCTCAATGTCCATCTGTTAGATTGCAGTTTTTCGATTAATACGTCAATGTGATATGTGATGTTGCTGGACCATGCATAATTTGTTGGTATAATTTACTGGTGTCATTATGTTGATATCATTTTGTTGGTGTAATTTTTGGTGTAATTTTGAAGGTATCCGTTGATTCTGTCGATTGAAAACCACTGCACAATACCACAGCAGCGGAACATGGCGCTTGCTTTTAGAGACATCTTTGGTGAGATGCTTCTGACTGAGCCTGTGTCGTCAAGTGCCACCTTTCTTCCGTCGCCAAACAGCCTCAAGAAGAAAATTATCATCAAAGTAAGAAGACCAGTTTTATCTTAATTTATATTTATATATTAATTGCCATGTTGAAAAACTGCATTACTTGGTGAATTATAAAACTGCTCTTACAGATACAGATATTGGTAAAAAAAAATTCAAAGTCTTTCCCGAGCCTCATGGGCTCATAGGGCGGCGCTGATCTCCATTGCTGTAGCCCTCAGCCAGGTGTGCAATGCCATGGATATGGGGCTAGTGTTTCGCGTGGCGTGCCTGTTTGACTTATCGCAGAGATTTTTACCCCTGCTCCTCATTTTACCACTCTTAAAGATATAAATTGTCAAAATTAAGATATCTCATGAAATTAATGTCTGTTGATTGCTCCCACTTGCGACGTCCAAAAGCAATGAAATTTAGAACATTAGCCTGGATTTGTTTTGTCTTTTGAATTACATTTATCCGTAGAGTTTTAGTTGATTCCTAAGTCATACCCTCGATTTATATGACTTCAGATATACTGCAGCATATGAAGAAGTAAGGAAATCGGCTTTTCTTTATGTTGGTTGCTTAACCCCTTAACCGTGTATTTAACTGTAACTCAATGTAAAATGGACGGATATATCCGGGATCCCCAGCTAAGGGGTTAAAAATTCTATATCACAAAGGGCAACTGAACTGTTTGAAACTGGTTGTGTGACTTGTAGCACAAAAAACTGCCCGAAGGAGAGCTGAATAATGAAATCAGGCTTAACTCTTCATCTGACGATTGTGCGTATATACAGCATTTTGCCCATTCCAATAGAATATCATCATCATCATCATCATCATCATCATCATCATCATCATCACCATTACTTTCTGCCTGCATGACAGCAATAGTTAGCTACAAAACATTTCCACTTTGCTCGATCTTGTGCTAATCTACATCCTTCTACAATTGTCAGGTTTTTTGTTTTCAGATCCTCCTTGATGTTATCCATCCATATTTTTCTTGGTCTTCCAGCATATATATAGACTATATTAATGCATCAGTTCTTTGTATATCTTTATTACATTTACGTTTTATGCATCATCAGCATATGTTGGTTAGATCTTTGTGTAACATGTAGCATCTTCTGTTACAGCCAATGTTACGGATGCTGATTTGAGTAATTCTATAAGGAATGGGATGCTGTGCCTGGAAGATCGTGTTGACAAGGTTTGTATTGCTGCTTTTCTGCAGTCAGATTTATTTTCTGTATAGTATAGTATTGTTGCTGTACATATTATACATGCACTTTCCGGTACAAATTAGGGAGTGCATCATTGAGTAGTGGTGTGGTTACTACCATGCAATCTGAGGGTCGTGGGTTTGAATCTGACCCTTAGCCACTGCGTAGTGGCCTTTGACAAGTTGTTCACCCCTATTTGTCTATTTGCACGAAGGCAACGCAAAGCCACCCTATTATCTCATCCCCATTTGTAAATGCCAAATGGACCTACATGGTGGCACAAAGAAACCAGACTAGTAACATTTAGGTTTGCATTTAATATTGTCTTTTTTGTGCCACCCTGTACATTATGGCATAGTAATCATCAGCAGCATTGTCATCATCATCATCATCATCATCATCATCATCATCATCATTATGAGTGCATGTTATGGGATGTGTATATGATATTTATGTGGTTAAGCTGGAGTTTAAGGTTGCACTACTTTTGAAATCAGTGCCAGCAGGTGAGCTGTACTTGACTGTTACTTTTTCATGATTGGATGTTTTACATTTTAATGAGAATATCAAAGGCTTGCTGCCCGTAATATAGTATGTGCTTCTGTCCTGAAGATGTTCTCCTGTTTTTCGAGCAGGTATGGAACCCGCACTTTTTTGTCTTGACTGCCACAAAGCTGCACTACACGGAAGAGACAAATCCAGCTTCCACGAACGACGATGACGACGAAGACAATGACGTAAACACAAAGACAGAGGCACGTACTGATTTGTCACAGTTTACGATTGAATAAAATTGTGATATTTATGCCCGATAATGTTGTTGCATTGCCATCCTAAAAATGTAAATTTGTTGTTTATTTCATTGGCTTTGAGGCAAAAAACAAAAGGATTATTGTGCGAAATCAAATCAGGCAGGCGGCTACAGTTTCTTGATACAGATATAATTGAAATTTCATGATCTAATGCAAGTTAATTCCTCCTGATATGCCATTAATGAAAATTTTCAAGTTGAAGTTGACATTTGTCTTTTTCAGATACATTTGATTAAAAATGCACTTTTAGACCCTACAGTTGAACTTTGATAGAGCGGACTCGGTTGTACCGTACTGCAATGTACGATCTCGTATGATGCACAACCATATTGGATTACATTATATCCGTGCCTCGGATATAATGTACTAAATTTTATGAGCCCACTAAATACATTGTAACGAAGTTCTACTGTATTATTTTCCCCAATTGATCCGAATATGGAGGTCTGGAACAGTTGTGGCAATAAGCTTTTGTTCGAGCGTGTGGCTAAAAAATCTGTTTGTAGAACATGCCGAGTGAGGAGATGCACTACAGTGAGAAGTGGTTCCACGGAAAACTGCAGGGCGGCCGTGTGGCGGCCGAACAGCTGCTTCACGAATACTCCCACCTCGGAGACGGAACGTTTCTTGTCCGCGAAAGCGACACTTTTGTCGGGGACTTCAGTCTGTCGTTTTGGTTGGTCGTTCGTATTTAGAGTAAAACCTGGCCAACTCATTGGCTTTCATCATCATCATCATCATCATCATCATCGCCATCATCATCAATCATCATCATCATCTTCACTGTCTGCATGCATGGCGGCAATAATTAGATACAAAACATTTCCATTTTGCACGATCTTGCGCTAATCTGCATCCTTCTACAATCATGTTCTTTGTTTCCTGATCCTCCTTGATGTTATCCATCCATCCATCTTTTTCTTGGTCTTCCTCACCACCCTCTGACATTACTAGCTTGTTACATTTTATTCGCGCATGTTTGCTTTGAATGTTTTTTCATCTTATACGGTTGCCACGTCGTGCATACAAGCGCAAGTATTGCACGAGTATGCACAGAAGTACTTTTGGCCCGTGAGACTACTCACCTGTAGACAGGATAACAGGTATCTTCAGTCGACCTGTGTGATTTTTCAGGCGAATGGGAACGGTCAACCACTGCCGCATTCGGTCGAAGCAGGAACGCGGTCAGACCAAGTATTACCTGATTGAACCGAAGTCGTTCGACAACCTCTACAATCTAATCACCTACTACAGGAGCATTCCGCTTAAGAGCCACGATTTCCACCAACTGCTGACGGAGCCCGTTCCACAGCCACAGTCGCACAGGAACAAGGAGTAAGAACAGTTTTGTGCCGTTTTTTGGAGGGCAGTCCTGTGCTTCTTTGTTTGAGAATATTATTTTTTATTTTTTTTATTGTATTAATTTTTGAAGAAAACGATAAGACAGGGGTTCTCGACTAGCCTGCAAGAAGGCTGGTGCAACTACAGCAGAACCTCGTTATTACGTACTGGGTGGGTCTGTAAGATCTATCACATTATATCCGAGGTACGTAACGTACCGATACAGTCCAATGCCACAGCGCATTGCATGTGACCATACATTGTTGTACATTGTAATCAAGGATTCCATTTATAACCAAGTCCGTTATGACAAAGTTCTGCTGTAATATTTAATTAGTTATTTAGATGGTCTGTGCTTAGGGATATTAGCCTTCCTCCACAGGCTACCTCTATACATTGTACTTCATCAGAATGCTTGCTCTGGTAATGTGCAAGTTCCTAGAGGTTACATCTGATGGTTTAGTTTTATTTAGATTGTTCTTGGTTACATCCGATGGTTTTATTTTATTTTAATTGTTCTTATCTTTGGCGTTTGGAACAGATGGTTTTACGAGCGGCTTACGCGGGAAGAAGCAGAGGACAAGCTTTGTCGCATTCCTCATGACGGCGCTTACCTCGTACGATCTCGACGTGCGGAAGTCCACGACACCGATACGTCACAGTTTGCCATTTCCTTCCGGTAAACATTAATTGTTTTGCCATTTGAAAATTTTGAGCATGCTTTTTAAAAAATTGTATTCTTCTTCTTTGCCTTTTAAATTGAATTTTAAAGATATTGAATTGTCCTTTTGCCTGTTACTGTAAATATACTGCATATTTTATTAGATTTGACTGAATTTCATGAGGTATGGCTAACTAACTGACTAAAGAATTTCTATAGCACCATTTTTGTAACCAACAAGTCAGTCTAATTAATCATTTATATGTATCTATCTATCTATCTATCTATCTATCTATCTATCTATCTATCTATCTATGTACATGTATATGTATAGTTGACAATTGAGACATTCATTGTTTCCTTAGAGCTTGAATTTCTTTTTGAAAACGAATAAAGCCACTGGAAAAGATAGGCGTAATTTGCTTGCATTCAGCATAGATATTCATGTATGATGATACATTCTGTATACTTCTGTGTGGCGTTCGTTGCCTGTGCAGGGCTGAGGGCAAAATAAAGCACTGTCGAATCAAACAGGAGGGTCGCTTGTTTACGATTGGCAACGCGACGTTTGAAAGTCTAGTCGAGCTAGTCCAGTACTACAAGAAGAACCCTCTGTATCGCAAGATGAAGCTGAAGTATGCTGTGACTGACCAGCTACTTCATACCAACGGAATGGTGAGATAACTATATAATATATATATATATATATATATATATATATATATATATATATATATATATATATATATATATATATATATATATATATATATATATATATATATATATATATATATATAGATACTGCATGCATATATGTTGGCCTTTTCAACAGAATTCACACTGAGAACTTGGGAATGCGGTCTTAGGTTAATTTGACAATGCTGACATTCTGTGCCAACGAATAATATCAAATTGAATTTGGGTACTTTATGTTGCTTTCCTCCGACCTCATGACGATCGTACGATTTGGTTTTGACCTCTAGGGTCGAGACGAGGACTCGATCTACCGGTCGAACGAACTCTACACCAGTCCCAATGATTTCATCTCGAAAGTGAGGACCTGGTTTTTTCTGCGTAGATATTTTAGTTTAGTCTTCGGAGAACTGAAATGAGTGTCTCTGTGATGTTCATCCTTCATAGTTTGAATGTTTTTAATCATGCCAGAAATCTCTTATAAAGTCCCATGATGAAGTTTCATCCAAGTCTGACCTTCCCTCTGGAATGCCTTTGACCTAAAACCAGGGATATTTCTAGGATTGTGAATTGGGGGTGTGACCTCAAACAAATGGGGGGTGTCCGGAGCTAATTAACAACACCCCCCAATTTGAGGTCGACACCCCAACATTTGGTAATGTGACAATGGTATGCATACAAAATGCATACCATTGTCACATTACCAAATTTTGGGGGTGTCGACCTCAAATTGGGGGGCTTAGGGGGGTGTAAAAATATCCCTGCCTAAAACATTACTGCTGACCTTACAGATCTCGTTCTGAGATGTCTCAAATCTGCCTTTTACCAATTTTTTCTGTCAGTACCGGTAATTGTGGCAGGAGCTTAGTTGTATATGGTTTCTCGAAGACATGTGATAACTTTTCTCTTTTCTGTGGCTTCATACTGCATATAAGAAGTTTTTGTGTATTGGACATGTGATTAAAAGGGCATATTTTAAAAAATAATAGATACACGTTCGAGCGCTGTACGATTATCGAGCCCAGCGTGATGATGAGCTATCGTTCATCAAGAATGCGACTATTACAAACGTGCAAAAGCAAGATGGCGGATGGTAAGAACTTACTTACTTACCACATCCTGCATTAAAAAAGTGCAAAATGTTTAATTTTTGCTGTTATTGTTGTTTGACTTTAACTTTTGAGTGAGATGAAAGTTGTGCAACATTAAAAGAAACTGCACTGAAGTTAATTATCTGTATTTTTAACGATTTGCAAGTGAAACCTTTTGGGTGCAGGTGGCGCGGTAACTACGATGGAATGAAGCAGCTCTGGTTCCCCGCCAATTACGTGGAAGAGGTGGAACCAACCGACGACTCCAGTGACTCTCTTCCCCTCGGAAGTCTTCAGAAGGGAACCATAGACCTCACCGGAGTGACAGTCGGTAAGACAATTCATTATCATCATCATCATCATCATTGTTTCTTTTGGGGTATTGGTCTGTTGTAAGGATCCATGAAATACTTTTATCATTTCTTTTGTTTGCCTGTGTGTTTTTGTGTGTGTGCGCAAGCGCATATAAACACTTTGTACAAGACAAAAGAAGTGGATAGGCCATGTTCTAAGAGAAGAATCAAACCTACTAAGAGAAGTACTAGAAGGAAAGATGAATGGGAAAGCACAGAAAGGGCGACCAAGGACATCGATGCTGGATTGGATGTTCGACACTAGGGAAAAAAACAAGTATTCAGACTTGAAGATAAATGCTCAAGATAAATAGGAGTGGTGATGCTGGAGTAAGGAACCTGTCTTTGGACAGAGCACCTGAAGAAGAAGTGTGTGTGTATATATGTATGTGTATATGTTTGTATATATGTATATATATATATGTTTTGATGATTTTTCTAGATCGATTGCCTGGCAGACGTGGCGATCGCCAGTTTATTTTCCGCATTATCAGTCCCTCGTGCCCTGCAATTGAAATTTCTGCGACAAGTGAGGAGGAGATGCAGCAGTGGATTGCAGCTATCAGAGACTGCAGCAACAATGCCGAGAAAGTAGTATGTTATCGTTTCTTTTCTTACTTTTGCTTTTCGTTTAGACAATCATTTGACGACGGATAGTAAAACAGCATATTCAACTTTGTGATGGCTTATCTCTTTGACTCAGCGCATCTCAGGTCCGGTGATATGCAAAACTGACTTTGAAAAGAATATGACTGTTTTGGAGATATTTGCGAATGTGCAGTTTCGTATCGTGAATTTTGAGTATTCGTATAAACGTCTGAGATATTCAATCTGTCAACAGATAAAGGACATCCACAACATTGAGCGTACGTTACGAATAGCAAAAGAATTATCAGACCTGATCGTGTATTGTCGCCCTGTGAGCTTTGATGAAAAAGGTAACTTGCATTTATATGTGTACTCTATGCATTGTACTTTCTAGTGCCTCTTCCATTGCATTGAGTATTTTCAGATCCAGACTTAAAACAGATCTCTTTCAATTAGCTTTTCCTCCACGGTCAATCTTACTCTTTCCTCTGACTGATCTCTGGAATGACCTGGTCTTTTGCGGATTGATACTCTTGGGTATTAGAACTGGTGCTATAGAAGTGCATTATTACTATTATTATTATTATTTTTATTATTATTATTATTTTTATTATTAAGTATTCTGTGTTAACCCTTTGGTGACGGAAGGCCAATAACATATTGGCATCACAACATATTGGTTATGCAGATTGCAGGCATGAAAAGGTTAAGGGTCATCAAATAAACCTGTCCCATTGCATTCTGCTTCTGTCACTTGCAGTTATTTGAAATCCTGTTGGTATGCATTTGCATGTAATTTATTGGATATATTTGGTTTAAAAGCGTAGTAAATATATTTTACTTTTATGTAGAACATTTACCTGATATTTTGTTGAGCTGACAATCTTCAACAAATTTCATAAATGTGGATTTTTTAACTGTGTGGTTATTTTTGTGATAAAAAGGAAACTGGTGAAGGAAGAATGTTATTTTTCTCTTTCAGTGAACCTGAGCAGAATCAACTATTACGAAATGTTCTCTCTGCCTGAGACTCGTGTAGAAAAATTGTCGAACAAGAAGTGGGGAAACTGGCTGCTGACGCTGAATCAGAAATGCCTCAGTCGAATCTACCCGAAGGGGCAACGCATCGATTCGTCGAACTACGACCCCGTGCCGGTGTGGAACTGCGGCTGCCACCTGACTGCCCTCAATTATCAGACACCAGGTTTGGTCAAACGTATTATTAAAATTGTCTTTATTTTTTGCATTTCAATCAGATCAGCTTTTCTTGCTGTTATTAGTAAATTCATTGAGTCTGTTTGATGGTATGCATATTAATGTGGCCTATCACTGTCATTGTTATTTCCAGCATTGTTTGCCTGTATTTGTTTGAAGCCACTGCTATCGTGTTATCTGACTATAATGAATTAGATTTATCATGTGTCATGCATGTTCTCTGCTTAACATGACTACACTCCAACCTGACATCTTAGCTTTCAGGTCGTTATATAAGTCTCTTTTTGTGATTATGTTTTGCTATGTGTTCTATGTGTATGATCCATTGTTTTATTATGATTGCTGTTCTTTTTTTTTAATGAGTGTAGTGGGCTGACCATGGGTGTATTCCTGCCATCAGCATTTGGGGGGGGGTTAGAATTTGTTTTAAAAGTATACCCACCCATAAATATGTTTAGACTCTAATGATGACCTTTTTTGCTTGTCAGACTTTTAGAACGTTAAAGATTCACAAACCACCATTGGGGGGATAAATGCTACTCTATATGCCCCCTCTCTAATTATTGGGTGGGATCGTCCCTCACAGTCCACACGCCCCCGTGATCTACTACGCCTTTGGGCTGACGAGCTGGATTTGTGATTGCAGATCGTTCAATGCAGCTTAACGAAGGTCGGTTTGCGATGAACGGAAGGTGCGGATACGTTCTTCAGCCGGAGTGTATGAGAAACCCGAAATACAATCCGTTTGATAAGCAGACTTTAGTCAACGTTGATCCCATTACTCTTGGTATCACGGTTAGTAACGTCGAATTTCATTTTAGAGTTGTAAGCTTGATATTGGAAATTCTACAAAATTTGTTGTTCATATACCTGAGTGTTTACTTTTTTGCAGTCTTTAGACAAATTTTTGAGACGTATGAAAAATTCAGTAGCGTTTTAGGAAATTTTGTCAAGTATTGTTATGGACTCGATAACGATGTTTACATGTGGTTACTGGGTATAAATGACAGCGTGTTCTTGTGTTTCGGTTAATGTTTATAATCTTTCATTGTGTTGTTGTGATTGTTGTGAATAGCAAAATGATTTTGTTACATATGTATGCCTACGGATTGTGCATTTCTTATTTATATCTTTCCACTTTTGCAGGTAATTGGTGCCCGTCACCTGGTGAAGGCCGGACGTGGCATGGCCAGCCCGTTTGTCGAAGTCGAGGTGGTTGGATGTGAATATGACAATCACAACAGATACAAGACCAAAACGCAAGGTACTAGGGTAGGGGTATTCAAATGGCGGCTAAGGGGTGTCAACGGGAACTCAGGTACCTGCTGGTGTCCTATTACCGGACAGTAAAATTGGGTATGGGTACCCATGGGAGCATGAACATTATGTCACACTCACCCTCCGGTCCATAGTAGAATTATTAGTTGCTGGAACTGGAGGGGTTGACTTAATGGATAAACTGCGGTGTCCGGAGGGGTGTGTGGTTACAGCGTATTGGAACAATAACTTTATCTGATACTTACTAAATATTTTTTCAGTGTCCTGTTTTGAAATTATCTGCGTTCTATGACCCAAAAGTTGGGCGTGTCTTTAGTTGCGGCTATGTTGAAAATGTTTAAAATTTGTGGTCGGAATTTGGAAGGTTTAGTTAAATTTCCTCGATCGGTCAAATTTAAACAGGACTTTGTGACTAACTGACAAGGAGTGCATATTTTAGTGGCTTGCTCAATTTTGGACCATAAAGGACTTGGCTTTTGTGTTTGGCAATGTTATTAAATTTGTTATTATGCCTGTCTTTCTGTATTATGTATGTTTCTATATTGGTGCTCTGCGATTGAGATGTACCCAGATTGCTTACATTTACCAATTGATGGCTGTTACAGAAGTAAAATGTAACATTGAACCCCTGATCATAGCCGGAATTGTGTTGTGATGCAGCGCTTGGTTACAAAATCTGCAATTATTAGCACAATTGCCTATAATCATACATTTTGAAGCTCAAAAACCGTTCGTTTTGCGTGTATTCTGCGTTCTTCATTTCTAGTTGACAACGGTCTGAATCCTGTTTGGAATGAAAGCTTTGAATTCGATATTCTGAATCCAGAACTCGCTTTGATTCGATTTGTCGTTCAGGATGAGGACATGTTCGGGGATCCAAATTTTCTCGGCCAAGCTACTTACCCACTTAGGTGCCTGAAGACAGGTAATTGTTCATTTGATTAGCATCACTACTACTACTACTATTACTACTACCACTACTACTACTACTACAAATAATAATAATAATAATAATAATAATAATAATAATAATAATAATACTCTGCTACTACTATTACCACCACTACTGATACTGCTGCTACTACTACTACTACTACTACTACTACCACTACTAATACTACTACTACTAATACTACTACTATACTACTATTACCACTACTACCGATACTGCTACTACTACTACTACTACTACTACTACTACTACTACTACTACTAATAATAATAATAATAATAATAATATTATTATTATTATTATTATTAATGATAATAATTACTGGGTATCTTGTTCTAAAAAAAGATTTTCGTTCACTGTCTATATTTTATTATTTTTAGTGCATTTCAGTCTCTGTATTTTGATCCACCCTCTTTGCTGAAAAGATTTGGCATTTGCTTTACGACGTTACATTCCACGGAGAAATTAATTTCTTACGACCTCGGTGAATCTGGATGTATTGTTGCCTCTTTAGGATATCGTTCAATTCAGTTGAAGAACGAATACAGCGAAGAGCTCGAGCTGGCGTCGCTCTTGATCTACATGTCAATGCAAAATCCTAAGGTAAAGACCATCCATCTTTGTTGTCTGTTGTAAATCAATCAATCAATCAATCAATCACTCAACTTCTATGGTGCCACTATCATAATGCCCAGGGCATCAGCCGATGGCACACCAAATCCAAATTGAATTAGAGCCAGGTGGATCCAGTAAGATCGGTCAGAACAGATTGGGAGCAATCCAAGGGGGATAAGCCAAGTCGAAGTTTAATACTGCTGCTAGGACTTTGGTTGGCGAGACGTTCTATTACAGTAAATTTTCTGCTTTTATCGCACACGTGCATGTGTGTGTGTGTGTGTGTGTGTGTGTGTGTGTGTGTGTGTGTGTGTGTGTGTGTGTGTGAATGTGCTTGGCTCTGTTCCAGATTGAGAATCAGTTTCAATGTGTTTTACCAGATATTTGCAATGCATATGCACAGATCTGTTTTCATTCTGCATGATGTGTTGTAAGATCTTGCCAACATCCAGCAGTAAATTTTGCATCGATTTATTAAACCGTTACAAACTTTCTCTTGCATGAAAATATCTCATATACATGTATACACGTGTATATTTTTTTAAAAAATGGTACTCGTGTAGCCATGTGTGGATTCTCTTTGCGCAGGAGGAGGAAGACAGTGAAATCTATTGCAGGATCCAGGACCTGAGAGACCAGACCGACCAATTGCAGGAAGAGATGGAGCAGCTGGAGCGGCAGGGAAATTCCGACCGCGTCGCCATCGTGCAGATGAAACTGAATCAGGCGCAGAAGCAGCTGCTCGAACAGACAGACCTACGGCATAAGGCCAGGTACATCACCAAATCATTCTCTCTGTGTCTCTTTTTCTCTCTCTCTCTCTAGCCCCTGCTTGCCATTTCCCCCTCTGACTACTAGTACCACCACCACTACTACTACAGCTACTACCACCACTGCTACTAGTGATACTACTAGTACTACTACTTTTAAAATTGTTTTAGACTTTAATTCATTTTTTAAACTAAGCGCACTTGTATTGCAAGATAATTTTTTGCTAGCAGGCAGTAGTAGTAGTAGTAGTAGTAGTAGTAGTAGTAGTAGTAGTAGTAGTAGTAGTAGTAGTAGTAGTAGTAGTAGTAGTGTCGTGTAAAATTCTTGTATGCAAGATGTCCAGCTGAAGGATGGGAGCATCCAAGCAATTCTTCAGAAGAATCTGTACAAATATTCTGCTACATTACATTACAAAGGATGCATGTGTGCTTCTGTTGGTCATTACCATTGCATAAAATGGCTTTATCAATACTTAAGTTGCAGAAAACTAGTAAGAAAGTGGGATTTAGTTGACGTTTAAGTACCGGGTATTATTTGCATAGTTGCCAGAGGGTGGCATTTTTGGTTATTTTCATGGCAAGAAATCGTTTCAGATGGTTTTGATTGTACAGTATGTCCGTAGGTGGTTTTGACTGTAGTTGTTGGCATGTTAGTGATCTCTTTGCAGGTCACAAAGGATGCACCAGCCAGCTGAGGAGAAATCTTCACTGCTGAAGTGATTAGTTTACTCTGCGGTAACACGGTACAAGAGGAAGAGTCGGACATCCTGTGTACATTTGTATCTCTGCTGCTCTGTCATTTATCTCGCGTTTCTCCATTCTGAACGGCACCGCGGGAAGAATTATTCTGTCGATATTCCCGACGCATATCTGCGAACTGGATGCCTGTAAAATTTCCTCTCTCTCGTTTGCATAACGAAACTTTCGTGCGCAAGACTTAACTGATTTCACTTTTCAGCCGCTTCTGTTGGTAAGTTCAAGTTCCTGGACTCTGCGAGAACGATACGATAATCAAAGTTACATTGCCGCAGCTCGACATCCAATTGGGTTAAAAATACGTTTGTACGACTGCGGTACGAGTAGATAAAAAAAACGTTTGAAGACTGCTTGCTTTATGAAGTGATGTAGCCGACCAATATTGAATGCATTCTAGTCTGTCATTTATTTATCTCAATAGTTAGATGTTAATCTGAAGCAGGCATATTGATTTATTCCAGTATTTGTGTGTTTTTGGCGATGTTTCATGTCTACGGTAGGTTTCGATAATTATTATTCATTCGTTTGCATTTTTCGGCTGTTGATCTTTTTTGCTGATTTCGATAAATAGAGTTGAAAATGGATTCAAGATAGAAAATCAAGTTGTCTCACTTTAGAGAATTGCACTTCTTGGTTTTGATTTGGTTATTGTCAGCGCTGTGCTAATGCTTGTGTTGTCGATTTTTTGGGGTTTGACAGTCTTCAGTGAGTGATGTCTTGCAGTGTTTATTCTAGGCCTTCTCTGGGGGGGGATTTCTCCCTCAAAGTTTGAATTTTCTCCCCAAAATTTTGACATTTTGGCAAGTAGTTTGACCTACCCATTGTCTTTTACCCCATTCCACCCCCAAAAAATTAAACTCCCTCCAATGTCTAGGTGGCTAGAATAGGCACTGGGTGTCTTGTATTTTTCTCATATATACTGTTAGCTTATATCATTTTTGCCTTTGCTGCATATTCCATCATGCTGGATTCTTTCTGACTTCTTGTGTTTCCTTAATCTGGGTTTTCTTAAAGTATTTGACGCTGACCAATATATTCCCCACACTTGACATCGATATTTTTATTTTCAATCACTGCTTCTTATTTGTACATAATCTCCCCACTTTGTCACCTGAGACATGGTTGGTTGGTTGGGAGCTATTCATCCTTATATAATATATCAATTAATGTCAACTTCATGACTTTGGCAAATGCTTGAATTTGTTGTTTCCCATTCATGTTCCTTGTTCCACAATCTTGTATTTGTACCCGAGTTGCTTTATCCTAACGTTACATGTCCTGCATTTAGTATTGTAGATATAATTTCCTGTAGTTTGATTACAGATTTGACACTTTTTCATTTGCACTTTGCATCTTGTGGTGCGTGTAAAGAGACTGTCTTTGTTAATTTAACCCCTTAACCGTGTATTTAACTGTAACTCTATATAAAATGGACGGGTATATCCGGGTTAAGGGGTTAATGCTTTTCTTGGCTCCAAATTCATCAGCAGGCTTGCATTTATTCAGTTGGCTTCTAATATTTTATCTGTTCATTCTTTGAATGTTCATTTGCCTGCTCATGCTGTGTCACAGTCACACACACTCTACCAGGATAGCTTCTAGTCTTTATGCAATATTTTATTATCCTTGAGCTTGATGTGGATTAGGTGATGGATTATCCAGAGAAAGATAAGGCTGTTTTGTGACAGAGGGAATAGCGAAGATAACGAAACAGCTTCGAATAGAAGATAATGTGTAAGCAGTGAGAATATAGAAGGGACTGCCTATTTGCAGATATTGGTCAGGGAAAATCTGGTACAGTTCCAAGATTGTAATTATTCTCTAATGTAATCAACTTCTATGGTGCCGCTTCATAATGCATGGAAACATCGGCCCTTGGCACACCAGCTCACAATGGCAAATGATCCAAGTTGAATCCAGGATATCAGACCGTCATTGATAAAAGAGTTAACAACGTTAAACAAGTGACGTTTTAGCATTTACAGTATGTTATCGTTCAATAATAATAACAAGGTTTAAAGTGGTTCAGGAGGGTTTGCCCTGTGTGAGAACCATTGAATACTTTTCGGTTTGTGACCTGCCACACGACTAAATCTCGTCTTTAAAATAATTTATGCTCTTGCTGGTCGTTTTGTTGACTGTCTAGAACTAGTAAATTTAATTTATAAATAAAACTTTTATTAATAAATTAAGTTTTGTAAAAGTTTGCTGCCTTTATATAATATATTGATTTGTAATCTTAACCTAGCGGCCAGTTGTTAGAATGTTCGCGATTGTGACTGCGAAATGTCAGCAAGTTCTGTGAGCAACTATTTTACGTGGCTGGCAACACACTGCTAGCAAGAAGCATGTTTCTCTGTTGCCAATAAATGTCAACAAACTGATTGTGCATAAAGTCAAAGTATTTTAATTCTTGCTTAATTAGAAAACATTTACGTTTAATTTATGAGGCTATGAGTACTTAATCGGTTAATCCACAACGTGTGCGTTAACACCGTGATTAACATGCAATTAAAAACGTAGTTGCACGTTTTAAAAAAATTAATGCATTTGCAGCTCTACTAAAATACCTAAAGTTTGACTTGTCCAGTCCTGATACAGAGTTGGGCGTGTGCATGTATTTTGTTTTGTTGCAACTTGCACTTTTTCTGATCGTGCTGGTGTTTGTGCGTTGCTGTTAAAATTATGAGCAAATTTGTGAGAATGGAAATATATTTACTGTATGTTTGTGTGTCAGAGTTTTCAGTGATTGAAACTGAAAAATTGAAAAATCGTGAGTCATATCGTAACCTCTCAACGTACATCAGTGCCATTCTGTGTTTCTGTCTGTATAATTAACTGATCTAGTTCATACAACATTGTATTTTTAACAAGCCAGCCACATTATGCATAATGTTTTTTAAAAATAAAGATAACTACTTTTAGAATTATGTATTTCCTATTGTATTGTGTCAGTTTGAGCATGGTAGCTGGTAGCCTTAGGCCAACATTTCTTGTTCATCTAGAATTTGAATGTTGTATTTTGTCATGAAGATCGCTCTAAACTGGCTTGATTTCGGTTTTTTACCTAATGACAACGATGTATGCATAATTATTTCTTTAAATTACAGATTATTAACATTGATCTTTTGTCAGTCAGATTTGCTTCTCTTTGCATTACAACTGCATTTGGTATCATGCATAAACTGATTCTTCTCATGCAATCTGATGTTAAATTAAGTTGACTGCACACAGTTGCACACTTTTTGTTGTTTTATTAGACAGGTTACCAATAATATACCATGAGGTATGACCAATACTATACCATGAGGTATGTCAGCAATTGTGTGCGTGTGTGGTACGTGACAGTTTGATCCTGCCTAAGTGTCCCGGGATGTTTACCCGGAAGGTCCAGTACCAGTTACGAATGGAAAAATTTAATTTATTAAAAATGCTTGTCATTTACATTCTCCTTTCGAAAAAATTTGAACATTTAGATCAATATCAATGCTTATTCCATGAAATAAAACAATCAATGTTTATGGGAATTTATTAGGTGCTGTCATCAAGCTGAATGGGTATCTGTTCTAAACTGAAAGTCATAAAACATCTTGCAGAGTTCAGCAGAGCACAGCTGTGCATTTTCATCTATGAATGCGTATAGTAGAGACATAGAATATGCAAGTGCACTTTTTTAAAAACATATCGTAGAAACCATGCAGTGTTTGAAAACCTTATACAGGTTACATATGCCATTAGATATACAGTAACAACTACATGTATTTTAGCCTTCAAATGAAGGCGATTATTTAACCCCTTAACTGGGGACCCCGGATATATCCGTCCATTTTACATTGAGTTACAGTTAAATACCCAGTTAAGGGGTTAATTAATTAAGCAAATATTTACACAAAAATGAAAGACTGAAATTACTTTTAACTATTAAATACATATATAAAAAGTACATTTTTCTAAAAAACAGTTTTACATTTTTGATAAAAAGTTCGCCTATGTACATTCTTTTCACACTAAATAGCTGGCTCTGCAAATTTTACAAGCAATGCCACAAAAACGGGGAGTTTTGGGTCAGATAATACATAAAATTTACAATGATCACATTGTACAAGACATAACAGTGTTTATTCTAGCCACCTAAACATTGGGGAGTTTAACATTGGGGGGAGGGGAAACAAACATTGGGGAGGTCATACTACTTGCCAAAATGTCAAAATTTTTGGGTGTGAAATTTAAAACTTTGGGGAGGGGGAAATTCCCCCCCCAAGAAGGTCTAGAATAAACACTTGTAAGACTAAGCACTAAATAAATGCCAATGTGTTAGAAACTAACACCTCCCTCAAACAGTTCAATTGCATGCAGTCACTATAAAACACAGGAATTCATTCATTGCAGTAACTTGGGAACTCCAAAACTGACAGCAACCACTGGACACCAAGTTTGACATGTGTCAATCATGTGTCACCGTGTCAATCCTGTTGCATTTGTGACGAAGACCATTAGTCAAGTATCCAGAAGGCAAGTGTTATATCAGATGCGTCTCTGTAGCTGCTCATCGTGATGAAATTTCATTTCAAATTTAACTTCTGAAAAATCGAGATCGGTTTCAACCAGCGGCTTCTTGAACTATCAGATGGTGCTTCTTGGTCAGCCTAATTGCAAAAAAGAACATCGGGTCCAGTATGAATAAAAAATTCACTATTCACTGAAGATACCTCACTGTAAACATCACTCAGTTCCAGGTCATTTGCAGTGTCAGGGCCAAAGACATGGAATGATCTACTGATAATATTGTGAAATCATCCTGTTCTCTGACATCCTTTAAGAAAACCTAAAGACTTGTTTGTTTAGAAAATCTTATTCTCTTCTGCCTTAGACTGTTTTCCATTCATATTTTTTGATGACTGTTATTTTATTTATTTTTTACTGGACTCTGTAATGTGCCCTTGCTCCTGACATTTTGGTAATATGGCGCACAAGAAATTGTCAATTTAATAATGATAATATTCATAAGTTGTGTAAATAATTGAGTAAATCACAATGTTATAGCAATAAGTGATAATCTTATAACAAAACAAGTTACATCAAATACAAACTCAATCAATAACTGGATATGCTGTGAAATAACAGCAAATTCGAAATAAAATCACAGAACTTGAGCCCTAAACCAAAATTGCTTCAGATACAGAACTCTGATACAAAATCTCATCCGTTCAATTGAAATCACACATTTCAATGTATAAAAACCAGCCAAAATTCTTTGATTATGTTCAACCACCAGAAAAACAAACGGAAATGTTATCACTCGGATTAAATTTATCACTCGACTGAAATGTTATCAGTTGGCTGAAATTTTATCAGCCGGCTGAAAGCTCTACGTCACTATGCATTACAGAACACTGCCATCTGCAGTGATAGAGATAATGCCAGAATTGAACGTACGTTAGCAGCTGGAGGTCGAAGCTGAACAGGACACGACTGAGAACCGATCCCTCTGGGGGATCCATTTGGCACGAGACCTTCGGGATGCTACAAAATCGACACATATTTTTACACTATGAATACCATTTCAACATAATTGCACATCAATTGGATGGAGCAAGGAACAGTTAGCAATACTATCGTGCAATTAAATCTAGATTTAAATCATGTCTCTTTCTGTTTCTTATTTTCATAGTCTGCCTTGCTGCTTCCCCCATTCGCACTCTGTTATCTAGAATTGATCTTGCCCGACTGACCACTTGGGTGCACGGTGGAGCAGTGGAGAAGCCACTGTACAGAACATGCAAATAAACAACCCGGAAGAAAATTACAAAGAAAAACAAAGTTAAAAAGGTAAAAAATGAACAAGTTTGAAGACGTCCATAAATGGATAGTACCAAAAACGATGGAGAAATGAAGAGCTGTGCTTACAGCATGACTGCCAACCTTCAAACTGAAGATAGTACAAGTACAACCAATCATTTACAAAAGAAAACATTGCAGCCATATACAATATGTAAAAATTCAAACAGTGGCAACACCAATGACTTGTAAAGTGACGATACCGACCTGAGCTCGAAGAAGAACGGACAGCCATCGGTACAGTTCCTCATCACTACTGCAGCAGATGCAATGCCCAAAAAATGGACTGAAAGAAAGACATCACTATGCCATGAAAAACCCAAATATCATTTTGAACACTATTTTACAGAGGTTTTCATACAGGTTTACTTAGCCTCCTAAACCACTTTAAATCACATTATTATTATTATTATTATTATTATTATTATTATTAGTAGTAGTAGTAGTAGTAGTAGTAGTAGTAGTAGTAGTAGTAGTAGTAGTAGTAGCTAGTAATGTTAGTATGTGAAAGTTCCGTGGAAGGTGACTGCGTTAAATCTCTGGAGTGTCCTGGGTGTTTTATTATTATTATTATTATTATTATTATTATTATGCCATTACTATGTAATGTAGTATTTGTAATGCACCTCCTTTATTTCTACTCAGACTATTAAGCAGGCAGAAGAAGGCTTTAAGTGTATATGTAAGTAAGTAAGCAAATCAAATAGAGACAAAATTAGACTTAAATTCTGCTCAAATTCTCTATATAGAATAGTGCGCTGCACTGAATTCTAGTAATTTTTAGATTAAATTGAAGCCAAGAGAAATATCAACAAACACATCAAATTAATTCATCAACTCCATTAAATGATAGTTACCTGACTAGCTGTTCACCTGTGCTAACGAACGAGAAACACCATCTATGGGAGAAAAACAAACTATAACTATAAAACTATAACTATGGTATCAATCGATGGTACTTCAAATCCATCTAGGTCACTCAGTCAGAGGGAAACAGCAAGACAGACTACAGAAGAAATGCTAACTGGAAGAGATGTGTTTTAAGCCTAGAACTGAAAACACTCAGTTTATGTACCTGAGATGTGGTTTAAAAGAAGGAAATACCCCCAAAAAGAAGGCAACATGTATGCAGATATGCACAGAACAAAATATAACTGAACATAGTGTACAGTACATACCTCAGAACGTTCAGAAGAGCCACACACACACACACACACACACACACACACACACACACATGTACCCACCCACCCCACACACACAGCACAACAATTTTGCTGATTTCATCATAAGATATAAAACTTTTTAGGGATAACTATTCAGAAAATTTACTTAGACGCTGGACTCCGTTGTTTTTGACAGCCAAAATATATGATAAGATCTTCGACATTCCAAGAAGCCGCAGGACTAGAAGCCTAAGAAACAACAGAGAAATAGAAAGCTCTTAACGAGTAAATCACAAAAGAATGCAGCTGGTAATGTAACAGTAATTTTCCACAAAATAAGCCGCAATTTCCAATTCATCAATTGAACTCAATCAACCTGTCCAAATGCTCAGTACTTCAACCATTTGAAACCTTTTATTATTATTATTATTATTATTACTATTATTATTATTACTACTATTATTATTATTATTATTATTATTATGGGCCTAATATAAGTTTATGTATAAGATTACAAATAACTAAAATAAACTTGCTGAGCTATTAATGAATGGATAGGTGAAATGGATAGTGGTTCTCACACAGGACAGACCCTATCATTATTAATATTATTACTACTACTATTATTATTATGTTATTACAGTTATTATATTAAAACCTGGGAGTCTTTAGTTGCCTGGCAAGAATCCTACTATCATTTCACCATGACCCCCCCATCAATGACATAAAAATGTTGGCTTAGACTTAGAGAAATCTCATACCATAAATGATGAACGCCTTTATTGTGATACATGCTCAATATCAAATTGTCATAGCAAGAAATGAAAATAAATAATTCAGTTGATGCCCAGGATCCTCAGAAGTCAATTATTGTTCAGAGCACAAGCATCAGTACTAACTTTGGCACTAGTTCGATATGAAAAGCAGTATCTTGAAAAGTCGAAGAAGTACTTGTGAAAACCTTTCTTCGCAGTATATCTGAGCTCACAAAACATCGAAGGATGCGGATCATCCTACAGAAGAAAAAGCCAGACACACACTGACCAGCGAAAAATGCACCAATTTCTCTCATCGTCAATCACTGCATTATAAACGATTAATTCGATCAAATTAAATTAATATTTTTTGTTAGAATTCGACAGAATTAGAATATATTTTATACATTTTAAGAAAAATTTTATCAAACTCAGAAAGACATTAGGGTTTCCGGAAAATATGTCACTGCACAAAACACGGAAAATTGCATTTTACCACTGCACATTTTCATTTTATCACTGCACATTTTGTGCATCACTGCACGTTAAAACAGGCCCTGAATTTTATCAAAGCAAATTAATATTCAATAAGAATTTTCACAATACAGAAGCGCAAAAAGCAAAACAAACCAGAAGAAGGATTTTCTCGTAGATGTAGTTTTTCTTCAGGCAGAGATAGTTATCGCGGCAGAATTCTATCGGCCAATCCATCCACTTAAGAGTAACATCAACGACACCTTCCAAGTAATGAAGAGGCCTCTCTAAAATATCACATTATAATCCAAATAGTCATTCATATGAAGATCATATTCTAAAGAAAGGTTCATCTATCAAAACATTATATCAATTAAAGAAGAAAAAGTAGATAAACAAAATCTAAAAAGACAGAAAAGTCATATTTAGTATGCATTTAGTAGATTTATCATCATAAATTCTCCACAGAACAACTCCTATAGATTAGAGACTGTGTGTGTGTGTGTGTGCATGTGTGCATGCCAGTGTGTGTGTTTGTGTGCGTGTGAATAACTTATAAATATCAGACAGGTATTTCCAAATTCAAGCTGTGTGATGACCAGTGTTTATTTTAGGCCTTTCCCCATTTTTAAAAATATTTTGGCTGAGGGGTGTGAAATTTCCTCCTAAAAATTTTGACGATGGGGTTTTTTTGCACTTGAGAGGAAAAATATAAGGATGACCTTTTTTTTTGTTTGTCAGGCATTTCGAAAGGGAAAATACAATGATAACCTCTTTTTGCTTGTCAGGCATTTCAAAAGGGAAAATATAAGGATGGATAACCTTTTTTTCTTGTCAGATATTTCTAGAGGGAAAAATATAAGGATGACCTTTTTTGCTTGTCAAACAAGACAAACTTTGTCCCCCCCCCTTAGACATGTTAAACCCCCCATCAATGTCTAGGCAGCTAGAATAAAAACTGGTGATGACAAATGGATTAAATTGAAACTGATCTCAAAAAGAGCAAGTGCGATCAGAAATAAGAAGAGATATCAAGAAGGTTTAAAAGCGCAGTTGTTGTAGTTTCCACCTAGTTCGCCATTGCAGATGACTTCGAACAGCGACCATCCAAGACTCGCGTCGAGTCTTGCTCGCTCAATAACGTAATTCTGCAGCTCCTCTGCCCTCATCTCTGTCGATACCTAAAATGAAGACAACGTAAAAGCTGGTGCAATCTTCTTGAATTCTTGAAGGCAGCCAATGCTAAATCTTGAAATTCTATGTTTAACCCTTAACTGGGGATCCCGGATATATCCGTCCATTTTACATTGAGTTACAGTTAAATACATGGTTAAGGGGTTAACTTAATAGAAACACTTCAAGAAAATTACACTCAAAGTGAAATCCTACCTATTTTTTCCATTAAAAGTAATCGTTGTGGCAGCACCTCTCAGTGCTCGTCTAGTAGAGGCGCTATACAAATGCCCTGCCTGCCACGTCACAATACATTACACATTCTGAGATATTACGCGTACTTTAAAAGCAACATATTTCTCAAGAAATCGCACTCACTTTCAGAGATATCACGTCTCCATCTTTGCTATATACATGAACACCAATTAATACATCTTGCATCTAAAGCAAACAATCACAAACTGCTTTAATTTAAAAACATACAGAATATGGCAGTGAATATTTTGAGCTCACACAATCAAAATATTCTTTCACAGAGCACCATCATAGGACAAAAACACAAATGTGTGCACACACAAATTTTAAAATTTGTGTCTCTTTAGTTTTTTGGCCATATTTCAGCAAATACTAAAGATATCAGCATGAAATTTGGCAATTACATCAAAAACATTCCCAGTTATATGTTCTATAAATTTTATTTGAAATCACTACACACGAGGCCGAGATATTAAATGTCAAACAGTGGTCCACTTTTTACTTTTACACCCTGTATATACAGGCACAAAAAAACCGGACTACGGTAGTCACATTTAGGTTTACATTTAATATAGTCCGGTTTTTTTGTGCCACCCTGTACAGTGTATGAACAAAAGTCTATTGCCTACCTGTTGTACTTGACTTTTAACTGGTTGGTTATTCAGCATTTCGATCTTTTTTCTTGCTTCCTCTATCTTCTTCTCTTGCTCTAATTCCGCTTCTTTAACCTGGCATAATCAATCAATCAATCAATCAATCAATCAATCAATCAATCAATCAACCAGCCAGTAATTTAATTTATAAATATATTTAGGGGGTAATGGATAAGGAAGTTCCCAGACACCTGGTCTAGGACATCAGCCAATTAACTGGTTGGTTAATTAAATTAAATTAATTAACTAGTTAATTAATTATCCAATTAATTAATTAACACCAAATTCAAGCCAACTTATAGCCAGGTCAAGCCAGAAGGGTCAATCCCGATCAACAGTGATCTCCAAATGGGTGGCACCATATAAAAAGATCTAAGAAATCTCTAGTCTAAACAACAAATCCTTATAATTATAGTAGATATTTTCAATAGTTTTTGTACTCAAGCACAATCCAAACCAATACTTTGTGCCAAAAATAGATTTAATTTAATTTTCTTAATATTCAGAAACAAACGATAGTTCAGAGTTCAAAGACAGACGACACAAATGTAACAAAACAAACTTCAAACAACAAGACGTGGTTTTCGATGAGATCTCTCACAACGGTGATCTCCAAATTAGTGGCGCCATAACCAGAATCTTTCTCCTAGCAATAGATAAACGACACTTTCTTTAGGCAAACTCTCAAACCACAAAATAGGCAACAAATAAAAATTGAAAAAAAAAAACTTCAAATCATTATCATTCAACTAATTTTAACCCGAGAACTAGTATCGCTTATGCCTCATATAAGAAATTCTTTTCTTATAAAATAGCTTGGATGAGAACTGCACAAGTCATATCTATATTCTATCAGTCCAAATTTTATTCTGGCTTCAGTAGACTACATAGCACACTTTGCAAGACAAATGTTGAATGAAAGGAGGTCAAACTAGAATAGCAGTGACAAGAAAATTTCCTGTGGAAATTGACCCAATATCTAGTTGATAATTTATTCAGCCCTTCATGAAGCTAGTAAATATGTTGGTCACAGCTAAATTTAGTATATTTATTGTACCCATTTCTTTCACTATTCTGAACCAAGAGGTGTGTGTGTGTGTGTGTGCATCTGTTTGTGTGTGTGAATGATTTATAAAGCTGCATAAAAAAACATAAAATTGCAGAGCGAATACAAATATTTTTGATGTCTATGACTTGCAACTCGAACCTTGACAATCAGATATTTCAAATGCCTCTCTCAGCCAGGAACTACTAATTAAAATTAATTAACGATAATTTGAACTGTTTGACGAATAATGAAGCACGATTACCGCATCGAGTCTCATCAAAACTGGTCCAAATATCGAAGCCAGATTGATAATCGTCATTTTGTTGACCCGCTCCAATTCCGCAACCCTACATGCAGACAGCAAAACCCAAATATAGTACATCGTCCTAGTCACAAATAAGCAAAGTCACTCCAGACTAAGGTACACTAAAGCTATAATGATAGGAACTTTTGACAACTCAGTGTTCCACAAATTTATTTCAACTGCTTAATACAGGGGTCAGCAACCTACGGCCCGCGGGTCACATCCGGCCCGGCAGTGAGTTTATTCTGGCCCTCCGGCCCCCCACAGCTTTTTCTGTAAAAAAAGGTCAGCGCCTTTTTTAAGCCTGACAAGCAAAAAGGGTCATCACTAATTATTATTTTTGCACTTGACATGTATATTTTTTGAGAACTGTAGAACTTTTTCCAGCATAAACTTTCCAAAAACATAAACTTCAAAACTTTTTTGGGGCCCGTCGAAAAATTATTTAATTACACGGCCCTCGGACAGAGAATTATTTAATTAGATGGCCCTCGGACAGACACTGCCATAACAATTTGGACCTTGCTGTCTAAAAGCCTAAAAGCTTGCCAACCACTGGCTTAATAGCTGTAAGATGATCCAAATGGACAACATACCTCACTAAATGAGTAATGACTTGTTTCAACGTACAGTAGTTGATCTCAGGTAGCTCCTTGAGTATTGACTTGAACCACGTCAGTTTTGCAGAAGGACTCGGCAGACCTTAAAGGCAAGTGAAGATAAGACGAAATATAGCAAAAACTGCAAAATATTATTTACCTTCAACAGCAATTCTAGTCATGATTTCTGCAATGCCTTAAACAAAGTCCACATATACTTAGGGCGTGATTTGTAGGGGGTGGAGGTGGAGGGAAGAATCTTACCACAACTGCATCCTCCCCTACTGCTACATCTCCCACAACTACATCCCCCCACTGCTACAATTCCACAACAACTACATCCCCCAAGCTCGACATATCCATCGCCCCACTGCTCCAGGTCACAAATCGCACCCTGTATATACTCACAAATAACTTTCCAAACTATAAACAATAAATATCCATGAAATAAAATATTTTAAAATCAAAGCAAAGGTCACCACAACCTTTGTTTCCAGTTACTGATTTCTTTATTACGGAAAACCTTCCACTGTTCTCAGTCTCTGTAATACTAGAGTTAAGGTGCTAGGACAAAATGTCATGGGGACAAAATGTCAGCTGACAAAATGTAACCCTAAGCTCAAACCATTCACCCCAACCCGTGACATTTTGTCCCCATGACATTTTGTCCCTGTCACATTTTGTCCAGTCACACATGAAACATTTTCCATTCCATAACGGACATTTTGTCCCCATGACATTTTGTCCAGTCATTTTGTCCCTGTCACATTTGTCCAGTCACACATGACAAATTTTTAAAGTTTCAAAAATTGTCGAACCAGCTGCCTCAATCCATTTGCTGTAAAGCCGGTGGGTTAGAAGCGGATCATCGAGAGAGCGAAAAAATCGCTTCAGCGTATTAGCAACGTCATGCACCTGAAACTCCTCTGGCCTCATCACCAAACTGCAGGCGTCTGAAACCCACAAAAGGAACAATCATATAGAACTTCATTAGAACTCAGCAGGTCTGTAAAATTGAGTACACTATGTCCAAGGAATGTTACATCCAATACGGTAGTGCATCACACGCAACCATACATTGCGGTACTTTATAACCGAGGATGCGTTATAACCGAGTACTTCATAACAAAGTTCTACTGTATAAGGCATAAGAAAATACATTATCTAAACAGCCATTGAAAGGAAACTCCAACTATTTGGTGATATCTGCAGAATAAATGATGAAAGGCTGATAAAAAGAATCAATCAATCAATCAATCAATTAATCAAATCAATCAATCAGTCAGTCAGTCAATGAACTTCTATGGTGCCACTATTATAATGTCAATGGCATTGGTCAATGGTGAACCAATCCAATCAGTTAGAGCCAGATCAAGCTGGAAATGTCAGTTAGATCGACGGGGAGCAATCTAAGGGGCATAGGCCAAGCCAATCAGGTATTCGAAGTCAAACAGGTTTTTGAACCTCGAATCTACTGGAATCTACTTCCGTATTTACAGTAACATGTTGCTTTGTATATTTAGCTTGTGTAAAAATTAGGCCTACCTGTCAAAAAGAGTTTTAGTAATCGAGTTACTGATGAATGCTGGCCATTCAGTCGATAGATTCCCTCAACCTCCAGTCCTAAATAAAACACAAAAAACTGTAGCAAGCAATGCTTATAAATATTCATAGGTGACATTAAATATAACGATATTAACACAAAATCAGGTTAAATCCCGATTCATAATCTGATGAGGATATCAATGGATGCATTTAATAGTAGACAACATAAAAATTTCAGAACATCTCTCAACACATGCAAACACTTTTGTAACCGATAAAAAGTTACACTAGAAGCAGCGATTAACTAAGATCAACTCAACCCACAATTGTACTTCAAATGATAAACTGATATCAGCAGAGCCTTACATGCATTGAAATATCATTAATGATATTACTATAAGACAAAGACACTTTACACACTGAATCTCAGAGCCTAAGTGACTTTATGTTAGACTAAAAGATGCACACAAAAACTAGCCATCTGAATATAAATTAAACTAAATCCATTATTATTTAGGAGTTTTACGCAGGAATTGAGCAAGTTAAATTGTTAGTTAGCCAATTAATCAGTCAGTCAGTCAGTCAGTCAGTCAGTCAGTCAGTCAGTCAGTCAGTCAGTCAGTCAGTCAGTCAGTCAGTCAGTCAGTCAGTCAGTCAGTCAGTCAGTCAGTCAGTAAGTCAGTCAGACAGTTAGTCAGTCTGTTTTTTAGTTATTCAGTTAACCAGCTAATCAGATAGTCAGTCAGTCAAGCAAATATATTTTCGCATCAACTGTGCTCACCATATAACACAACAAAGCCGATGCATTTTTCGACAATTACGGGAACATTGTCGGACGTTAGCGACTGATTCGCAAGACATCGGTCAGCCTCCTACAACAAACAAAAGCTGTTGGAAATAGTAAAGACAGAGATCCAGACTGATATTCACTTTAAACTTTAGCTGCTAAAAAACTATCTTAATTATGAATGAAATATCACAAAAAACAGCATTCCATGGCATATTTTGTACAGTTCAATTAATACAACAGTTAGTCCTTCGGTGCAGTAAGCATACTAAACAAGACCAGAACAAAATACCATAAATGAATTCTTTTCAACATCAGAATATAAATAATAAAGAATAAAATGAAAACCAACAATAAAAAATACAATTAAATCAGGAAATCAAATTAAAATACTGTTTTAAAAAATTATGACCATCAAGCCAAAAGTTTAATTGATTAATTTATTATTTAACAATTTTTATCTAAAGATTTGATGATATTTGAATAGCCAAAAGTTTAATCAAGATAAACAATTATTATTTAGGCATTAAAGTTTTTTAGGAAAAAACTCAATAGAAGGCTTTTAAAATAGGAACATATTATTATTACAGACCGTTATGGCTTTCTGGATGACAGAAAACCAACGCTCAGTCTCATTCTTCAAATCTCCTTGAAAATACAGGTTTCTAAAACATTCACGCGCTCATTACTGAAGCTATCTAAAACCTAGTCAACATATTAACTCATCTCTATAGTTATCAGTATGCAGTAATTGTAGCAGGAGAGCTTCTGGGTGTTCCTTCAGAAGAGGCACTATTATACAATTATTGTTACATTACATTGCACATTACCAGTTCTGATAATTACATTACTGCTTCATTGGGAGCTGCTCAATGCCTCATATAATAGGACAATCAATCAATCAATCGATCGATCAATCAATCAATCAATCAATCAATCAATTTCAACAGAAAGATCTTATAATTGAATGATGCTTACTTTGCATTTCGAAGGTCGACAACAAAAGGAGGACCATCGTCAAAAGATTCCACACACCTTTCGGACAGGTGTCGATATTCTGAAAAAGGTATTTAATCACCTGAGCAGGTAAGAAGACTTTGGACATAGGAACACAAACCATGTAAAAGCAGCTACTGTGGTACTACTTTCAAAAGTGCTATATAAATCCATGAGATCTTACCTACTTGCTTATTTACTTATTAAACTTACTCAGTTAATCAGCACATTTTATATCCTTGTTTTAAGATCTTGCAACTATAGAACTATACAGAGAGATCCCAGAAATCAGATTAACAGAAGCAAAGAGACAGTATAAATAGATTATTATCTAGGGTTAAACTGTGAATTATAGAAAATATTGAATTTTCTAAATAAAAAAGGCTAAACAAATTTAAAATTATTTTTAAAAATTAGCGTAAAAATCAATTATTAAAGTATGGATGGTATTGGCTTAGAGCAAAAATATGTACAGTGATTAACAGAAATGCTAAACTAGCACAAATACTTACTTATGGATATGGCTTTCCTCAAGTCTACGTCTTCAAATAAGCAATCTTTCTAAAATGCAAATTTGTTCAAACATTTATAAGAGCAAACAAAAGCAATTAATCCAAATCTTCACTATTTCATTTAGGAAAGAAATCATTGCTATATATTCATTATACTGTATGTTAGATTCAAGCCAGCTCAAACTGATGCGAAGTTGTAAAATTGGGTTGTACAAAGGATTTGGCAAGTGGGGGCCGTTGGGGGCAACTTCAGTGGGGGCCAACCATTTGTTGTTTAATGTAACAGCATTAAATAGGGTCCCAACTGGGGGTCACTGGGGGCCAGGCTCTCAAAATTCAAGCCGCCACAGAATGTTAACCCAACAAAGATTATTGAAAATTCAAAACAGGAATAATGTAAGGTAACTTAAGGTGTGCTTTGCTAACCTTGTTAAAAATCTTCACCATCTTATGAGAAATCTGGGCCCATGTCATAACCCATTCCTAAAACAAGGATAAAATTAGTAAACATACATTCTAGAGGGCCGAACCAGCTTAACTAACATAAAAGAAAATCCAGCGGCGTTATTTTCTTGAAATCAATTTAAAGAAGAATACATTAAGAATCCAAAGAAAAACAAATCATTGAAATCAATTTCACCTAAGAATGCATGCTGACACTATTGCACTGCAAAAATGGCTATAGTTGCAGGTTTCATGCTTTGCTCAATTCTGTCTGTAGCAAGCTGCTGGTCTACAAATAAGTTGGTGCACGTCATCATGTTCAATTTCTGCCTGCATGGCGGCAATACTTAGACATGAAACCATTCCACTATGCTCTGTCCTATGCTAGTCTACATCCCTCTACAATAATATTGTCAAATTCTTAATTTCCAAGTAAGTTGGTGGGTGCATTCAAGAGAGCATAATCATAGTAACACTAATAATAATAATAATAATAATAATAATAATAATAATAATAATAATAATAATAAATAATAATAATAACTTTTTGAATGTGTGTGACATGTGTGTGTGTGTGTGTGTGTGTGTGTGTGTGTGTGTGTGTGTGTGTGTGTAGGAATACCGGTAATCCTCAATCCAGACACCAAATCAATATACAGGGTGACGCAAAAAACTGGACTACCGTATATTAAATGCAAGCCTAAATGTGACTAGTCCAGTTTTTTTCTGCCACCCTGTAGAATAAATAATAATAATAATAATAATAATAATAATAATAATAATAATAATAATAACAATAAAATCTGCCTAAAACTAGCATTGTACATCATGATAACAAACCCTAGACGTTCCCCATCTAACGTAAACATTGCCTCCACGATCCAGCGACGTTATTTTCTCAACTTCACTCGGACTAATGTTAGCGATGACCTTAAAGAAGAATACATTATGTTGCCACAAAGAATATATAAAAACGTAGAAAGACGACCAAAACCTAGAATCTTAATCACCAAAGCTCAATAGCAGATAAAAAGCAAATGAAATTATGAATATAGTGGATTTTTAGATTAATTTTATCCTATGGCCAAAGCGTAGCAGAAAAAAACTAGAAATAAACTTGCAACATTTTACTGCTGCGATGGAAAGTGAAATGTATAAATATGACAATGCTTAAAGTCAGAAGTATTTTACACTTTACATTTTACATTACAGTATTTTACATTACATTATTCGACCTGGTCTTTTGCAGATAGATTTGAAGTACCATCGATTGATACCCTTGGGTATTAGAACTGGTGCTATAGAAGTGCATAATAATAATAATTATTATTTTTACATTACACAACCCACAAATGAAATCCAATGCAAAGTCATGACCTTTATAACAGAGACAGTTTAGAGGTGAGAAACTTGTTTGACATCAACTGGGATAAACTGCAGAACCTCAACAGTGCACACAACAACTACTGGTGATGTGAGAATATCCAAATGCAACAATACCTTTGCTAATTTTGTCATCCACAACATGCGGTCATCGTTACTTTCAGCAGCAAAAAGAAACATACGACCTCCCTGTTTGGTTGTTCCAACTTCGAACGTATAATCAAACCTAATAAAAATAATAAATAATAATAAATGAAACGCAAGCAAGATGCAAGATGACATCTCAGCAAAAACAGGACATTAACTGCTACAGCTTTGCAACTACCGGTACTTCTTTTGAAGTACCACTGAAGTACCATCAATCGATACCCTTGCGTATTAGAACTGGCGCTATAGAAGTGCATAATTATTATTAAGTAGTTCTAACAAATCACGTAATCTAATGACATACTTTACTTAACAATTATATCAGAGAAACGTTTATTGATATAATTAATTATCAGAACCTGGTTATCTGTCTTTCTTTTTCTGTTAGAAATTTTCATATGATTTACACAAATTCAAACAAAATAAAACAAAATGCAAAGTAAGCTGCATAACATGTTGATGGTTATCACGAAAAATACCTAAAATATCTATCATCATCATCATCAATCATCTCATCATCATCATCATCATCATCATCATCATCATCTCATCATCATCATCATCATCATCATCATCATCATCATCATCATCATCATCATCATCATCATCATCATCATCTTTTAGAACCAGTCTTAAAACATACCACTCTGACTTGGCACCCCCCTTAGATTGCCCCCTACCGTTTCTGACTAATATTCCCGGCTTGACCTGGTTCTAATGCAATGTGCAGCTGATGCCCTGGGCATTATGATAGTGGCGCCATAGAAGTTGATTGATTGATTGATTGATTGAACTGCATCAGCCTTGGCAGACACAAAAAATGTTCAAAGGTCAGATAGAGTTGCAGAAATGTACTCACCGATCATCGGCCGCAACACCAATGCTCAACATATCCTTCTTTTCGATTATGTCGTTGGCAACAGTGCTCTATCAAAAACACACAGATCACACTGCTTTACAAAGACTCTTATATTCTACTTAGTATGGAAGTTAGCTGAGTGGTAACAACGTTGGATGATAGAGCAGCAGGTTGTGGGTTTGAGACCCACAGGAGCCCTAAGGTTGACTAAGCCTTACTCGCTAAAGGTGCTGGTAAAATTAGAAGCAGTGGTAACATGCTGCAAAAAGTCAAACAGGCACGCTACGAGATTCATTAGTTCCATATCCATGGCATCGCACGCCTGGCTGAGGACCATAGCAACGGAGATCAGTGCCGCCCTATGAGCCCGTGAGGCTCAGGAAGGACTTTGACATTTTTAAACAGTCTGATAACATGCTCATAAAACTGATGAAATCAAGACACTATGCCTCACTGAATTGATTTGATGAGTATAAACATCAAGAGTATTAGTTGCAGGGTAATCAAGTGCTTTCAAGCCATTTATCACTAATTACTATAACTTAGATGTCTGGAGTCATATGCAAGTATATACATGGTAACTGAAACATAATACATAAGCATACTGCAGTAGGTCATGCTAAGTCATTCATATACTGCTGAGTTAATTGAATCAACCATATGCATGACCATCAAACTGTTAATAATAAGGAAGTCCATACTGATTCTATACTTTAAGCATACAGATACTATACTTTAAACATACTGATACTGTACTATGCAAGATGGCATCACAGATATACAAAGAAATCAACTCTATCTTGTGAAACGATTGGAAAAAAATTATATTTGAGAATAAAAACTTTTCCAATACCTTCTCCGTGTCGAAATAACTAAATACCCCATTCTCTAGAGTACACCACCTTCTCAGGAATTCTACAAATGAAGCAAAACGGAACAATTAAGCTGATCATAATAGTCTAAGGAAGAGGTATTCAAACGGCGGCCCGTGGGTCAAACCCGGCCCACCAAGGGACTCAAAATGGCCCACAAAGACACTGAAATGATAAATAACTTTCTTATAATACTAACGAAATATACTTTTAATTGTCTGGCTTTCAACTTGCCTGCTTTCTATTACCAGTATATCTAAATCTATTAAAACCGTATAATGAGTTGAAATAATCAGTAATTTTTTAAAGATCACTCCTTACTTTAGTTGATGTAATAAGAGTTGAAATAAAATAGTTCAGTTCAGATATTATGATAAATGACAACTACTTATTTTCAAAAACGCCTGGCTCACAGGCAACAGTCATAAAAAAATTGGCCCTTCACAAAATTTAATCGAATGCATCTGGTCTGTAAAACTAAACAATCATCTCTTTATCCAGTGTAACCAACTTGATGAAATCTGGAACAGGAACCTCTAACAACACAGTGTCCTTGCCCCCAGCTACATAATGACATCCCACTTGTCCCTGCATCATATAATGATAACTAACTAACTAACTAACTAACAGACTTCTATAGCACCAGGCATCATAGCAAAATCATAATCCACCAGGGTCTATGTCCAACCAGGCAACTTAATGACAACTTCTAGAATTGAACACACACTCAACGTCACTCAGTATTTATCCGTTTTCAAGGTCACTCATGCAAACAGCAATGTCAAACAATCATGATAAGATGTATGATATAAGTTAATGCAATGCCTTATATTAGTATTTATCCATTTTCAAGGTCACTCAAGCACAGCAATGTGAAGCAATCTTGAAAAGATGTACGATATAAGTTAATGCAATGCCTTATATTAGTTATGCACCAGAGCCTCTGCTTGCATCTGTAGTTTAACCCTTTCATACCATAAGGCCGATATTTCAGCTTCATAACCTATTGTTTATACAGATTGCCATTGTAAAAGGGTTAAGTTCTGTCTTGAGCATTGGCAATGAAGTTAGCATAAACCTTCTTAAATGAAAGACAAAACAGTTTCCACTCCTCCAAATCAGTCACCTTCACACAGGTCTGAGGAGAGGGGGGTGCAGCCGATACATTGTTTTGGGGCCCATGGAGCTCAAAGGGGCCCGGGTCCTGTGATGATGATGTATAACAATAGTGTGAAGCCATAAGAAGACTGACAAGCAAAAAAAATCATCAACTTTTTCACACATTTGACCCGTGACTATTTTTTGTACCGGGGCCCGGAAATTCTCTCTCGGGGGGCCCTGCCTTCACAACAAGAAATACCACACGTCTAAAATTCAGAGGCAATCAGAATAAAGTCTTACCTCCTTTGACGTTGCTCCCTGTTTTAAAAAGAAAACCTCGGTGGCAGATTGCAGAAGTTTTTGATGTTGCTTGCTAAATCATAACAGAAGAAGCAAAAGTAGAGATAATGATCAAATCATCACAGATCTCCCGCTATCAAAACCATCATGCTCCAAAATTCAACTCCCTAGATCAGGGCTTCCAAAACTTTTTAGAACTGCGACCCACTTCAGATGTTTTGTAACATGCCGTGACCACCTTGAAAACTTAGTGTCAACTAAACGTGGATAAAACACTATAATCACTTTAATATAAGTCGTGTATGGACTGCAGGTTCATAAATTTCTTAAAACTAAGCATACTTGCAAGGCTAGTGACATTATTTTGACTTTGGCCCTCTCTATGATACTGCGCTATATAAATCATCATGTAGAATACAATAGAATAGAATTATGCATGGTGTTGGCTAGAAAACGACACGTTTGAATCTAATTTCGCGCTACACTGTGACCCACTAGACCTGCGACCCTGCGACCCACTTTTGGGTCGCGACCCACAGTTTGGGAGACCCTACCCTAGATAACACAATGATGGTGACAATTCAGTCCAATGGCCAACTTTCAGCATAAGATTCAAGGGTCCATCCATAAAGTACAAATCCATATAGTATGCACGCACTGATGGGAAAGGTTTGGATTTTGTGTATGCACAGTGTGTACAACAAGGGGAGGGATTGAAAATACGCATTTTTGCATACGTACTATATGGATGAGCCCCAACTGCATTTGTTTCTATAGTCAAGCATCACCAGCACACAGGATAACTTTGGTTCAATGACAGATATGTTTACAAACAGCATGAGGTTTCCAAGAAAAAGCCAGAGATACACCAAATTGTGAAAATACAATAATCTGCAAAGAAAATGTAAGTCAGAATAATCTCAAACTGATAGTCAATATTTACAATATGCACATTCATGGTTATTAATCGAATGCATGGTAGAAATTAAGTGTAACTTACCACAGGCGACTGCAGCAGATCAGAATCACCACCGTTCAGACTTAGAAACTCCTGAAACAAAATCATAAAACACTGTCTAGTGTCTAAGGTTCAATTAATACATGGAGAGACAAAACAATTAAAAGGACACAGCAAAAGAATATGTAAATTGAATTTTTTTATCGTCCAGCAAATTAAAAATTGTGAGTAGCCATATCATCCAAGAAGAATAAATACAGCTGATGATGATGATGATGATGATGATGATGATGATGATGATGATGATGAACATCTTACACCACAATAGCAACTTCTGAGAAAAAATGATGATGATGATGACAATGACGATGATGATGACGATGATGATAATAATGGTGAAGGAGAAACAAAGATTGTTGACAACCACAACAAAGATTTTACAATTCTTCTTTTGACAAATGGTCTTTTGACAAGAAACATTTGCTCATTTGGATGTTATGATGGTTCTAAGTTCATAATAATAATGATAAAAATGATAAAAATAATAATAATAATGATAATAATGATAATAATGATAATAATGATAATAATGATAATAATGATGATGATGATGATGATGATGATGATGATGATGATGATAATAATAATAATAATAATGATAATAATAATAATAATAATAATGATAATAATAATAATAATAATAATAAAATAATAATAGCTAAATCAATCACAAATTAAGCACAAGAACATCTTACAACACTGTAGCAACTTCTGAGAAAAACAGATTTACATGAAAGGCCTTTTCAAAACACACAACATCACTCAGAAGTAAGTAGCAACAAGACTGATTTCTCCATACTGAGCCGTGATATCAATTATGTAATGGTTCCCACACATCCATGATTGACAAGAAGTAAACAAAATTCCAATCTTATTCAGCTTATCTTATTCATAAATCATTCTGACACAATTAGCCGGCATACTGTTTTAAAACTCGTAAGATTAGATTATTAATCAATAAATGTTAGCGAACTAGGAAGAAAATAAATTTTAATACTAAACTACCTCTTGGAGGATTTGCTTAGCTTTTCTCGCAAGTTGAATAGCTGCTCAATACAATAAACATATTCATATAAGAACATCTGAAGAGATACGTCGATATAATGATTGAATTAAAACAAATCTAGGAAATTAAACTCACTTCAAGCATTTTGATATCAGATACAACCATTTACAATCCAACAAAATAATTATTTCAACAGGTCTCTCAGTACAATCCCACTTTGTATAATTTTCAATACAGCTAGTAGCAATCTCCCATATGCAACGTTGTCCTTTGTACAGTGGGCAACACTCATCGTAGAAACAGATCCATCGGACAGAGATTAACTTCCAAGGCAATGGTTAATCGTAAGGCAGTGTGGTCAAACCAAGAAGGCATTGGACAACAAAGTGATAGGCCAGCAGGACAAACATCATAAAGGCAAAGGGCTGAGAGAGGGCATGCACAGCACAAACCCTACAGAGACTGCCATTAAAACAGGATATCAACCCATTTCACACCAAAATGAAACTCTCCACAACTTCCACAATAGCCTACGCTCACAATCATCGATCTATCAGCAGGCGCTAGCAAGAACAGATCATCAGATAACCAACTTAACTCGACTGATTGCAATGATGTGAATGAAGCGATATGCATAATGCATATGCATGCATCATATCCCTATGTGTAATTACTATGCAAAAGCTCAGTACTCTAACATTGATTGATTAGGTGCAATATAAATAGCTCATTACATTACATTACATTACTTCTGCAACTGAAAAAATTCTCATGACAATGACACTTCAGTGCAATTACCGGTAGATTTTCGTATTAAACTGTACAAAACAACATGTATAAAATATTCACAATCTGGTTGCAAGGCCGAGAATGTATATTTCTCCCATCAGGATTGTGGGGGGGAGGAGTGGGAGGGGTGGACAGAAAATATTTGTAAAGTACACCCACATATAAATATGTTTAGCTCCAGCGATGACCTTTTCTTTCTTGTCAGACTTTTTAGAATGTTAAAGAAGCAGCAAAGCACAAAACATTAAGGGGGTGGGGGTTGGTAAACGATACTATACACCCCTCACTAATTATTGGGTGAAACCGTCCCCCACAGTACCCCCCCCCCGTGATCTACGCCCCTGTGCAAGGCACACAACACCACTACTAAAACAAACAGAATCCTATGTGATGTCGGTAAGATAGAAAGTAAAACAGACAAATAGAAAAATCATATAAAATCTATGGCACGTGCAAAATGTCCAATCATATCCTTACGTGTTTCGTTGTTTTTGCTGCACAAGATCTACAAAAATATTTCAGCTGAAGCTAAAATTAATTAATGATGAAAAATTATTTAAAATAACATGATATTGCACAATGATGACTCAAAGCAAAAGTGCTGACTGTCTACCATAGACAATTTGGAAACAGTCAGCAGGTAGTCGTACAGCCAGAAACATATAAATATATACATACACATACATATATATGAATATATATATGAATATATAGATAATATTTTAATGTATATATAGATAACATTTTAAAATTAAACATTTTAAAGCAAACATTCCTGAAAGTAATTTTAAATAGCTTAATAAAATTCCAAAAATGCAAAGAGTAGCATCAATAATAATATATAAAGGTGGGTCATTCATCATTTAATATATGGGCAGGATATATATATGGAGAAATGATTTTATAAAGAGATTTTAAATATATAAAATTAAAAGCAAAGAGAGCATATAATAATATATACGTATATATATATATATATATATATATATATATATATATATATATATATACACACACACACATACACCATATGCATACAAACACACGATAGAAACACACATTATCATAAAAGAACATATACAACTCATATCATACAGTGGATCCCACTTAATCGCATACCGCTTAATTGCATAACCCGCATAATTGCATAACAACATAAAAACCTGAACCAGTGTTTTGTGCGTACAATTAATTATCAGACTATTCGCATAGCCCAGTTAATCGCATAAGCAAGGCTTGCACGGCACCTATGCAATTAAGCGGGTTTCACTGTATATAACTTTGTTGTTGACCCAACCTAGATAACAGGATATCGCAAATTTCATAGTCGAATTTTCTACAGCCCAATGCACTTCCTGACATCAACCAACTCAAGGTCAGATAGCTGATAACTACTGATTACTACTAATGAATGAAAATCTATGAAATCCAGGAACCAATACTGTATGCCTAAAAATGTTGTACATCAGAAGCACTCTCAAAATCCTAATAAAAATCTAGGGTTTGAGGAAATTTAACACTATATAAGCTAAAGCATTAACCCCTTCACTTCCAGTGTTGCCATAGACAATTCTGCTGCTACGACATATGCTATACGGCATAACGCAGTGAAGGGGTTAAACCAGTGGGGTGATGTTGAAATCTTCAATTCTGAATGAGCTGTGTTAACATTAATCCAATAGCAGGAGTGTAGCACTCTTTGTATTTTATCAAAGTGCCAAAACTCAGTGGAATCACAACCGAAACACATCTCATTGCAAAATTTTTAGAAAGTATTGAAGTTAATAACGTTTTCTGGCGTTTGCCATGGTTTTGAAATTGCAATTTGCATTCCAAAACCAATTTTTTTAGATTCCTGTACAATCATCTTTGGAAATTTTAAAACTACTTGCAACTACATTACTACGTTCAAGCAGAATGAAGCCCCCTGTAACATTTGATTCGAAACTAACAAGACTGGTACAAATAAGAAACTCACTTCAGCTCCGCTGAAAACGAGTTCCAGCGTTTCGAGAACGTTGCCAAACTGGACCATTTTACACAAAGCCTGAAAGAAAAAACATTAGAAAATTCAAAGCCAAAATACCGGTATACCACAAAGTATTTTTAAATACAGTGCATGTGTGTGCGTGAGTGAGTGAGAGAGAGAGAGAGAGAGAGAGAGAGAGAGAGAGAGAGAGAGAGAGAGAGAGAGAGAGGAGAGGGAGAATAGGTGGTGATCATGGGGGTCAAGTAAAAGCAAAGTAAAAAAAGTAAAGTAAAAATCTCATGAATTTGTATAGCACCCTGGGAAGCACAACAGTAGCTGCTTATTCTTAGGCAATCACCCTCTCTTAAAATAGCCATAGGAAAGGTATGAGATCAGCCAGGCAATAGTCAACATCCAAAGGGCAGTGAGGCTAGGTTATTACAGCTATGGAGGAAACAATTTAATGATTAAGGGTGTCAGGACACCCCCAGGGTTGAGCCAAGGGGGTGTCCAATGCCTGCTGGACACTCCCACATAATCGCTGCAATTTTAGCATCTACCATCCAAGAGTTGCTTCAAGCTTGGCCATTAGCAACAAAGTTGTGAAGCTAAATCGCAGTGCGACTTAGCCAATGGAAGCCCTATTGACCAGTGGGTGTATAGATATGTACAAATGTCAGCGAACTAAAGAAATATTCCAACAAAAACCACACTTTCGTTTGTCCCCATCATCATTACTTCAAACTGTGCAAGAATAATCAATTATTAGCACCTCAATTTTGATCTACACTGCTCGAAATTGGACATCTCCCACGCATTTCACAATACATATTAGTGCCAACAACTGTACAAGAACAAGGTGCAAAAAACAAAATGAATGCCCTGCCAAATATCATGTGGAATGGTTGTAAGTCGAACGAGGGATGACCAGGTGTATCTGGTACATTATATATCGGTATCAGGTTTTATAGACAACAAAAAACACACCAATTAACCCCTTAACTGGGCAACTATTTGTAAAATAAAATGATGTGTGTTATGTCCAAAATGCACAAAATGCACTAAGCCTCACTTACTGACTTCTAAAACTGAAAAAATTATGATATTGTCTCAATATTAATAACAATGAAAAATAATAAATCTCAATAATGGTAACAATGATATCAATAATGATGAAGATGATGATGATGATGACGATAATGATAACGATGATGATGATAATAACCTCGTTAAGTTCTTCCTGCTTTCCATGCAATGGATGAAAATGACAGTACTGTTTCTCGCAGTACTTGTGCATCAGAAAATCCTTCCGCCTTACGCTACCAAGAAAAAGTAAAACATTCAAAACCGACAGCCACGAAATAAACACAGAAAAGCACAGGAAATTTCAAACCTTCAAAACATCCAAATGCGCTCCAGAAGGCATAAAGAGTAACTCGCTGAATTGTAGAGCATCTTAAAATATTTTAAAACTAGAAGGGTATAAATGTGATAAACAAATCAATTAAGTCTGCTGGCTATGCTGTTACAAAGGCATAAGGCACTTCACGACATAAGAAATTTCCAAGCAGCCATTTACAATCGTTGATAAATCATGATAATTACAACCATCATCATCATCATCATCATCATCATCATCATCATCATCATCATCATCATCATCATCATCATCATCATCATCATCATCATCATCATCATCTGAAAGAAATAAAATATTTTAAAATGAAATGAGCTCACGGATCGGCCTTGGAGTCAATCTTGTCCTTGGGTGTTTTCCACTCCCAGAAACTATTAGAGTTATCATTTCCAATGATAATCAGAAGCTAAGAATAACCAACGAAAACAGGCAAATTAAAAACATAATAAAAAACTTAACCAATGACTCTAAAATAATCAAGTACAACTGATAATGAATATTAAACTCTCTTATGTGAGTAATTTAATAATAATAATAATAATAATAATAATAATAATAATAATAATAATAATAATAATAACAATAACAATAATAATGTTGTAGGCCTTAGCCTTGTCTACTGCGCTATATAAATTGTCAATAAATAAATAAATAACAACAATAACAATAATAACAATAATAATAATAATAATAATAATAATAATAATAATAATAATAGTAATAATAATAATAATGGCATAGCCTAGAGTGGTTCAGTAGGGTCTGCCCTGCATGAGAACCACTATGTTTCACCAAATTTTACATGCAAAATTTTAAATGGCAAATAGCTCCATGTAGTTTCATAAAATTTGAGTAAAATTTTTTGATAAGGTCTTTTCACAAAGGGGAGATGGATTTACACTACATATTACAGGTGCCAGATAACAATGTAAACAAAAGCTAATAAATAACAAATGTAAATGAAAATCGTACTCTTACATCTGTAAAATGCTTCAATATACTGGAATTACTCTGGTGAATAACAACTGTGTTGGTGATAGAGTTAATAGTAAAGTAAAGTAAAGTAAAATCGTGTGGATTTATATAGCGCCCTCGAAAGCAGCACAACAGTAGCTGCTTATTCTTAGGCACTCAGCCTCTCTTAAAATAGGCCATAGGAAAGGAAATAGCAGGGCAACATGTCTAGTGAAGTTTGATTATATGTTTAAATAAAAATTAATTCATATGCCAACATGCAAATCTGAATGTCATTAACAGTTTAAGTAAAGAAAGATGACGGACAAACATAGCTGAGATATTGCAGCTCAGTGGCGGTTCCAGGACTTTTTGGCAGTGGGGGATGAAAACAGAATTTTAAAAAATCAATAAACTTTACCAAAAAAGGCTGACAAAAAGGGAATTTTATCCCTAATTGAATGGCTGGGTGGAATAAGGAGGTAACTGTATCTGACCCCCCAATGGTTTGAGTATCAATAACAATAAGAGGGGTAACTGCATTTACTTCCTTATTTCACCGGACCCTTCAACTGATATTTTCACCACTAATGGGGTAACTGAATTTACTTCCTTATTCCTCTGGGCCCTTCAATTGACAACCTCACCATTAAGGTGGTAACTGCATTTAACTCCTTATTCCACCCATCCATTCAATTTTACTACACTTTTACCGAAAAATAGGTTGACAAGCAAAAAAGGTCATCTGCAGTTTTTTCCCAGTAGTTTTACTGACTTTTACCCAAAAATAGGTTTCACAAGCAAAAAAAGTTTTAAAAGTCTGGTGGGGGATGCATCCCCACTCATCCCCCACGTGGAACCACCACTGTAGCAGCTACAAAAGGTCGGCTAAGGTGAACCGTCTCACCTGTCTGACGCTAGACTTCCAAACCTTGGAATCCATTCTCAGAGACCGAATCTTTGACCAGGAAAATGATCGATGAACCCCTAAAGCGAATCACAGTAAAAAACCTTAACAAATTGCACAGCTACTCTCTCTCTCTCTCTCTCTCTCTCTCTCTCTCTCTCTCTCTCTCTCTCTCTCTCTCTCTCTCTCTCTCTCTCTCTCTCTCTCTCTCTCTCTCTCTCTCTCTCTCTCTCTCTCTCTCTCTCTCTCTCTCTCCCTTTCTCCTCCCTTCCCTTTCAGTCTTTCTCTGTCTGGCTCTCTGGTTGAAATAGAAAAATCAGTGAAAGATAACGAAAACATATTCATCTTTAAAAATGATTTCAGTCTAAATCATAATAATAATGTAGGCTGCGCTCACTATTACAAACACCTAATCAACAGTATATGAGACTGTTAAGTACAGTATTCTGCATAATGCATACATACCAGCACAGAACTTGCATAGAGTGATTCCAAGATTGATGGAAGCCCATTCCGGATCTAAATTTTTTAAAATGCAGGCAAGGTTAAAAAGACCAAGAACTTAAATTCCATTTAAGTCTACAAAACCATCTAAAAATAGGTTTTAGCTAATTTTTTGTTAATTTTCAAAAGCTAACATTGTATACAAGCAGTGATAATAATAACAGAATATAAACAGTAAGAATCACTGCTGAAATAACAATACATCATGATCTAACAAAGATAGCATATCCATTGCCACAATGCTTTGCCTGGGTCACAAATAGATACTTAAAAACATTCTACCATATACCTGGTATTTAAAAAAACAAGGTATAAAAAGGGTTTTCTGGGGCTACCCCTCTTGTTGTTGACATGAGCAATTACTGGTAATGAGTGACACAAATTTCTGGGATGATGTTTTAATAAAAACTGTCTTTTTAGTAAGAACAAGGGTGGAATGAGGAATATGCCATCATGACAAGAAGAAACTAGAGAATGTCCACACTAAGGGGTTGATGCAAAAAACGTCATGTCCCCTACAAATCGCACCCTGGTCATAATAGAAATGAGAGCATTCACCCTATTCATAGATTCACTGATTCATATAATCCCATTAATAGATTCACTGATTCACATAATCAGATCCACATAATAGAAATGAGTGCATTTACCCCATTCATAGATTCACTGATTCACATAATCAGATTCACATAACAGAAATGAGAGCATTCATTCATTCATAGATCACTATTAAAACCACATGATGAACATTAACCCCTTAACCAGGTATTTAACTGTAACTCAATGTAAAATGGACGGATATATCCAGGATCCCCAGTTAAGGGGTTAATATCAAGATAGAAATGAATGCAATATCAAGTTAATACAAACTGTAAACTGACTTACTCGGCATATCACAATCCGCACAGCAACGGTTACTGTGATTTACATAGACTTCATTAATTACCTAAACATTTCAAAAGAAAAGATTCAAGAAATTTTAGAATCTTGAAACATCACGAGAACTAAGCAGAAAAGCCTCTAAATATCTGTATCCAACATTGGTCAGCTTCCATGAGACAGACTGTCTTAAAATTCACATTCATTTTTGTGTGGAAATCCAACATACACTGGCATACCGGTACATGCAGTATATTTGCTCTAAAATTTCAGACAAGAAAATTGTGCATCACAAGAAATAATTAATAATAAGTGATAATTAACAACAAGAGATAACTGATACTAATAGATAATTGATATTAAGAGATAATTAACTGCAAGAGATAATTGATATTGATATTTAAAACAAAATTGTGATGATTGTTATTTTATTTATTTTTATTGGACTCTGTAATGTGTCCTTGCTCCTGACATTTTGGTAATATGGCACACAAGATATTTGTCAGTTTAATAATAATAATAATAATAACAATAATAATAATAGTAAGAGATAGTTGATTATAAGAGATAATTGATAATAAGAGATAATTGATAACAAGAGATAATTGATGATAAGAGATAATTGATAATAAGAGATAAAAATTAAAACGTAACTCACTGAATCATCACCCAGTCCCTGCAAAATCGAGTCTTCGAAGACATCTTTCCATTGGTTCAGCTCGTCCTGACTTTCATATATCAGCCTGAAAAACGAAGCAGAAATTCAGCGCTTCGGACTAAGTCTCAGGCAGGAAGCAAAGTCAAGACTTGGCTTTTGGCATTTACATCTCAATGACCAATGGCCTTGTTACAGTCAAAAACAAATCTACTGGCAGCAGTGGCAGAGGGCCCATCCCTATTGAGTGCCAGAGCCCAGAGCCCCCTGTTTGGACCCTATACTTAATACTATATACATAACAACAAATGGTTGGCCCCTATGATTATTATTATTATTATTATTATTATTATTATTATTATTATTATTATTAACAACAAATGGCTGGTCCACATACAAAAACACAAGAAATCACAAGAAGCTTGCCACAGGTTCCAAGCTTCTCTTAGAAGTTGCCACCCCAACGCCCCCCCCACTTGCTCCTGGAGCCGCCACTGACTGATTTTGGAAACTCTCTTCCTCTGTCTATCAGATCGTCCAAACAAAGAACTCAGCACTTTCAAATCAAGACCAAAAACGCATCTTCTTCAGAGAGCTTTACCTCCATAGTCTGCCGTAGGGTTGCCAGATCTCCCGTATTTTACGGGAGCTCCCATATTTCAGCCCCAGGCTTCTGCCTCCTTATAACTTGTTTGTAATATTGATTCACTACATGCAGATGATGCAGTGCATTGAACAGTGTTGTTTAATTGTTTTTTCCTAGTCTGTACTCTATAGTACTGTAGTGTAGTATATCTCTAGCCATAATAATTCACAATGAACTGGACCGTTGAGTGGAAACAATCTCACGTATTTCGACTTTGGATATCTGGCAACCCTAGTCTGCCTTGCCGTTTCCCATTGCCTGACATGATTGACCTTGTCCTTTATGGTTTGGATTTGGAGTACCATTGACTGATGCCTAATGGCAACAGAAATTGTACTATAAAGTCATAGACTAGTAATTATTCTTTTTTTAGTATGCTTAAACTGCTTCACGACTGAATGTTTATGAAGTTAAAATTAATAAAATTATACTAATAGTATTTAAATGAAATTACATGAAAGCAATGTGAGGAGTGAAAAGCTGAAGCTTAAAGCGGCCAACTTCTTTGACAGACGCTAACTGCATCTCAACGCGGTGAATTGGCGTGTAGGACTTGAAATCCTGAAGAGAAACAATATAACAAATTAACCCTTTCGCCACGTAAGGCCGATACGTTGGCTTCTTAACATGTTGGTTATGTGGATTGCTAACAGGCTGTACAGGAATCTCTTAATGTTCTGAACATCTATGTTATAAACTACACATTTCAAAGCCTTAGTAAACAGACATGCAGAATATAACCAAGACAAAATAATAACAATAATAACAATAATACCCTAATACAGGGTGGCGCAAAAAAAACGGACTATATTAAATGCAAACCTAAATGTGACTAGTCCGGTTTTTTGTGTGCCACCCTGTACTTAACAGAAATTGGAAGTGCTCATGGATATGATGACGATGGTAATCGTATTATTAGAAATTGGAAGTGCTCATGGATAGTAGTAGTAGTAGTAGGTAGTAGTCAAGGTATTTGTGACCTAGTAGTAGTGGGGGATGTAGTGGTGGGGATGTAGTAGGGGTATTAGTAGTAGTAGTAGTAGTAAAAGTGTAGTAGTAGTAGTACCAGTTCTAAGTATGGTAAAACTGCTGTAGCACCAGTTCTAATACGGAAACACAACAGCAGAAATGGAAACTGAAATTCTGCATAACACGATTTTGAATTTTTTGTCAGTGAAAAAGAAACAGAATGATTAACTATTCACATTAATCGTATTGTAGAAGCAGAACTTGGCCTTTTTCACCACCAGATAGCGCTTGCTTTTGCTGCCCTCCATTCGCACATATCCCTGAAGACAAGCAAACAGATAAAAAGGAATTATCAAATTAATGTGAAACTGAATGGATCTGCACAGCTTCCCCTAGATTCACGTGCACTTCAAAACTAAACCTACATGCTCACACACACAATATTATCCTTCTGAAAATTATATAATTATTCAAACAACTTCATCATCATCATCATCTTTGCTTTCTGCCAGCTCATCAGCGGCAATAGCTAGACACAAAATGCTTCCAAGAAGTTCTATCTTCTGTCAATCGTCTTTCTTCTACTATTGTAATTCCTTTCATGTGCATGTCTTCTCTGATGTTGTCCATCCACTTTTTCCTGGGTCTTCCTCTTCCTTTGTTTCCTTCTATTTGAGTGAACAACTTAGGAGATGTTTTTTTCCTCTATCATAATCTCACATACCGGTACTGCAAGGCTCTGCAAATATTTGACCAAGCCATTGCATTACACCCTAAGTTGTATCAGACTATAACTGGTTGGGGCGGTGACGCAGACTAGCGGCTTTTAAAATTTGATCCATTTGTTTTTAGTTAGTGAACTTTTGGTATTTTGTGCCTGTGGACTCTTGTACAAAGTCTTGGTCTTTAACTTTAAGTCGTCTTTTTGAGGTTTATGTCAGTATATTTTTTGTCATTAGTTTGTCTAATTGTGCTGATCAACTTGACCTAAAACTCTGCTCCTTGTCAACTTGACACATTATCACTCACTTCACTGCCATCATAAATTGCAATCAATAGTAAGTCCATGCCTACTCAATTCACTACTCAATTCACACAATTCCTAACACAAATTCCTTTTTGAGGTTTATGTCAGTATATTTTTGTCATTAAATCTGATCAACTTGACCTAAAACTCTGCTCCTTGTCACCCACTTCACTGCCATCATAAATTGCCCACCCACCCACCCTAACACAAGCAAATCTTACACCCACCCACCCACCCACTCGCCCTTTTGATTAAATGACCCGGCATGAATGACCCCACCTTTGGCTATAGCTGCTTCATTTTGAGATTAAGCGCATAGGAATAAGGAGCTACTCCGGTGCATCTTTTGAAAGCGCTATAGAAGTTAACGAGATTTTACATACTTACTTACGTACACAACACATTTCCTTTCCAGCTCACACTTTTGGCCACGCCTTAGACCTATTAATTACCTTATCTTCTTCATCATTACCTCCTTGTTCAGCAGTCAGTCCACACTACCCATTGGATCATTTCCCCATTTTTATTACCCTAAATGTCTCCTCGCCACCTCCTTCACCTCGTGGTACTTACTCATTCCACAGTCTTAATAAAATCGATATAGCCACCCTCTGTGAAAACATGGGATCACCTGACCTCATCATCAGACCCCAAAACACCCTGCAATCCCTGATTAACAAATACAATTCCATCCTATCGACAAACATAGTGACATAGTTTATATGGGGATGCACAATTCAGTAAAAGTCACATCTGATCTAGAATCATATTCTAACAAATGAATGTAAAATAAATAGCTAGAAAGGACAGTCAACTAGATAATCAAACAAGCTCAGTACTTTCTAAACTAATCAGGACTTTAAACCAGCAAGACAAAGCTGTGTTGTGGTAAAAGGTCAAAAGGTCATACCTGTATATCAGGAGAGTTCATATCTCCACCCTCGATGAAGTTTATTCTTTCATTCTGCAAATTAAATCATATATAAATATATATATATATATATATATATATATATATATATATACATATATATATATATATATGCACATATATAGGTATATATATACATACACACATACATAATATACATATATATATTATATATATATATATATATATATATATGGATATAATATTATGTATATGACATACATGTTTGTGTGTGTGTATCTTGTATGCACTAGCCTCATATCCATGGCATTGCACACCTGGCTGAGGGCTACAGAAATGGAGATCAGCACCACCCAAGAACCTGTGAGCTCGAGAAGGACTTTTACTTTTTGATCCTATAACTAATTATGGAATGTTTGGCGATGAAGATATTTGAACATGGGTAACACGGAATCAGAGCCAAGATCTGTTCATGATTTGATGCCTTTCATTTGCCCTCAAAATCATGGCAACGATTACTAAAGGCAAGCAATTAACAATCACCGCTTAAGATGATCAGAGAATCGAATGCAATCTTTCAGATCCTAGAGATTTTTAGATCACACAAACCTTGGTGTGAATAATTGCCTGCATGATAATGCTTGCCCACAGAGACATGTCGGCTGAAATCAAAACGAGAACCATCCAAAAGTTAAAGTCAAAATAAAATTCAGTAAACTGCATTGAACCTTATTCGCCAACCAGAAAACACAGCAAGACCATTAACTATGCCACATTCAGTGTAAAAAAAACATAAATTAGAAAGTTTCAAAATAAAATCTAAACCAGGGGTGTCAAGCATGCGGCCCGCAAAAGCTTTTCGTCCGGCCCGCGTGTGCATGTGGCTGAATACAAGAAAAAACTGTATGTTTAAGCAAAGCTACTTTATTTAAGGTGTGCTCAAAAAGTTCATAAATATTAAACGAAAGTCAGACATTCACATATATAAAATTCAAATTTTTTACATATGATAGAAATGGTTTAAACATTACAACACTAAGCCCCATCTTTTCACCAAGTTTATCCACCACAGATCTGGTTTCACCTGGCCTGATATCTTGGATCATGACTTGCTTCCTTTATGGTAAGGATTAGATGCCCCATTTTAAATCAGTTGACCCTATCCTTTGGAATGCTCTTGATGCCAGTATGTGTGGCTTAGCAACTCCTAATTCTATGGCCCTCTTTTTGAAACGACTTAAAACTTATCTCTTTGTCAATATGCAGTAATTTTCTGTGGGAGCGCTTCTGAGTGATTCTTCAGAAGAGGCTCTATACAAATATTTTGTTACATTACATTACATTATTACTGATTTCATACACAATGAAGCAATGAAATGGTGCTGGAAAGTTGATTGGAAAGACCGGTCAATCACTGATTTTCAAAATAAAATTGACTAATAATAAATCGTGGCATAAATCTAAAATCATGTTTAAAACATTCACAAGTACTTCTGTGCAAACTAATAGATTGATTATTTGTTACAATTTTAGAAATAGACATGATTTATTATTAGTCAATTTATTTTGAAAATGAGTTATTAGTCAGTCTTTCCAATCCAATCATCAACTTTTCTAGTGGAAGAACTTATGCTAAACCAATAAATACTCCTTAACATATACAAGTAACAATTTTATGCAATTTTAAACTAATTTTTACCATAAACAAAGCCAGGGCTGAATAATTCCAGTAATAAATCAACTCACCGACATCATCAGCCGCAAAGGTATACACCCTGTCGATAGTCTTCAGCTTAAAGCAGTAAGGATGAAGATCACCAGTCTAGAACAGTTCAATCATCAACATTTGAAAACCAAAATTGCCAGATATATAAATTAATTAGGTTTGAATGCTAATTTTTAAAAGTTAAAGTATTAGTACATCTCACATTTCTTGATGAATATATATAATAGAGGCATCGAGGACCACTTTTCCCCATGTAATAATCCTTTTATCCATCAATTTCATTGCTGTCTTCAATGTCAATCCAGTTGATATGCTTCTTCCTCCTTCTCCTTCTTCTCCTCCTCCTCCTCCTCCTCCTTCTTGAATGCATCTTACATACTCCTTCTTCTTGATATGCATTTTGCATTCAGTTACAGTTAAATTTAAGAACATGGCCTGATTTTTTGTATGTCCATTGAAATCAAACTCACGGTGTCAATACAAAGCAAAAGACAAGTAAATAAGAAGCACCTGTACGACTCACCT
>CM030857.1:10269226-10359226 GCA_018105865.1 Metaphire vulgaris | reverse complement strand
TCTTCATTTCTAAGTTTTTGAAGTCTGCTAACTACAAGAATTCTTCTTAGGTAACTCATTTATGCAACGAGTAGTCTGTTTTCATCTTCTTTCTTACAACTTAACTAATATATATATATATATATATATATATATATATATATATATATATATATATATATATAAAATTATATAAAATAAAACCACATTTTCGTGTGTCCCCAGCTTAGCTGAGTCAAACCGTACTAGAATTGTTAATATAATATATTCTGCCTCAATTTTATTCTAGATCATTCAAAATGCCCCGAAAAATGGTGAGCCATTTGAAACAACACTATCTGAAAATGTTGATTTAATTTGTTTCATCACTCATCTGAATTTTGCATATCTATAGCCTACTGTAGCACTAATCCTTGCATTGTCATATATGTCAAACAGGGTATCAATTATATAATATTTTTGTGGTCTATAGAACTTTTCATACAAGAAACCAGCTCTCTTAAACCCCTTCTTATCTCTCGTTCATTTTTTTAGACATTTGACAGAGAACAGATTTCTGATATTTGTGCAAATTCAACCGCATTTTTGAAACTTATTTCGTCCTGTTAGAGATCGATTTCAAGCACTATATTGAGCCACTGTCTTTAGCATTCTTCACTACATCGATATCAATCGCTATTGTAAACTTAGGCCATCACCTTATGCATTTAGAGCCCCTCCAGCTTGACAAGCCCCCATGTTCCATAATGCTAATAATGCAGAATATTTGAGCAAACACAGCCGCACATTAGAAAGTTATTTCGTCATGTTATAGATCGAATTCAAGCACCATATTCAGCCATTATCTTTAGCATCCATTACTAGATTGATATCAATCGCTATTGCAAACATGGGCCATCACCGTCTGCATTTAAAACGGCTCATCCATGACACTCAACCAGAAGTTTCGTTGAGCACAATGACGAACCTGGAACTGATTGTGCACTGTCTGTAGTGTTATGTTCAGATACAGAGCCTGGCAATACTGGCAATAAAAATGGCATCATTGCATTGATAATGAAATGCATTCCCAACATTACATTATTTTCTATAAATTTGTTATTGTTGTGTCCCTATTCTATGGGGCATTAAGGTATTTTAACGTTTTGTTTTAACGAAAATTGCTATAGTTGCTAAAAACTAAGACCAGAAAATTGTGAACTTTTTGTAACTTTAAAAAAATTTCATATTCATATCTGTTTCATATGCAAAAAAAAAGTCTTGAAAGTTTTTGAAAATCAGAAATTTTGTGTTTTTTGAAAGTTTTAAAAAATCAGAAATTTTATATTATATATATATATATAATATATATATATATATATATATATATATATATATATATATATATTAAGGTGTTGTTTTGGTCTTTCTGCAAATTATATATACCGTGGTATATATATATATATATATATATATATATATATATATATATATATATATATATATATACACCATATACCATATACCATATATATATATATATATATATATATATATATATATATATATATATATATACCACCGGTATATATAATTTGCAGAAAGATCATCATCATTGTGTTTCCATCATCCCAGCACCAATGGCGATGATGGCAGTGGCGGTGATCATGATGATACATTATACATATGTATAGTATAGTCAAAAAGCAAGCAAATACCTTATTAATTTATGCAGATATCCTTTGCGACTTGTCTGTCTCGTCTGAAATAATATAAAATTCAAATAAGACACATTCTTATCAGATGACGAGCTTCAGTAATAGCATATGTGCTTTATCCAAGCACCTCAATAGACCTTAAACTGAGCTTACCCAGAAACAGAACATGGAAATTTAGCAATTCATCATCATCATCATCATCATCATCATCATCATCATCATCATCATCATCATCTTGCTCTCTGCCAACTCTTTAGCAGCAATAGCTAGACACATAGACACAAAATGTTTCCAAGAAGTTCTATCATCTGTTAATCGTCTTCCTTCTACAAATACACTTCCTTCCATGTTCATATCTTCTCTGATGTTGTCCATCCACTTTTTCCTGGGTCTTACTCTTCCTTTATTTCCTCCTACTTGGGTGTAGAGTGCCTTGTATGGTAGTCTCCTTTCATCCATTCTGTTGACATGTCCATACCAGTTGAGTCTTTTCCTTCTGATTTCGTTGATAATTGTATCCTTTATGGGTTGAGACATTGTCTAATGTCTTCGTTTCTTATCTTTTGTAGCCGGGTTACTCCAACGATTCTCCATTGGCAGGCCATTTCGGCCACTAGCAGCCTATGTTCATCTGTTTGTTACATGCTGCATGTTTCTGCGCCGTATATTATTCGCATGGCTATTCTGGTGTTAGCAAACAATAACATTGAAAACTTTCATGTAAGAAATATACGTTTATCACAGAATGTTCGAAGTTAACAATGTTGAACTCCTTATTTTCTGACAAAATGCCAGCACCAACCGAGATCGAGGAAATTATTGGAATCGAGTGTCGAAGAACATCGTTTGAAGGTCTTCGAAAACCAATATCATAAAACTCTCCACCATCGGACAGAGTGTCATCACTCTCTGCAAACGATGCTAAAATAAAACAGTAGACAACGGGAAGAACTTCATCAAAACATCAGTAGAAAAATGTTTACACTGATATTCTAAAAAATATACTTGACAATTATATCTGACTAGAAAAACTAACACAGTATATTTTGTCAGCAAAAAAATTCTCACAGTAAACACACTAGGCACTGAAACTGAAGGCATTTTTTTACAAAATATCGGCGATGGCAACAAACATTCTTGGTTTCCAGCATTAAGGAAACTGATTTTTAAAGCATAAAGCTTCAACACAAAAATGTTCTGACCAAGTATTCCCTCAGCAAGGCCTAATTTAAGCTCCAATTTTCAAAACATAACAATAGAAAGCCATACGGAACGAGAGAATAGTCAACAGTACCCTAACTTGAGTAACTTGAGACTGTAAAATAAGATATAACAGATATAGTTATAAGAAAGAGACCAATATGGTTTGGACAAACTATTCAGAAAGACAAAGATAACACAAAGATAACAAAGATATCTTGCACTGAATCAAATTTTGTCTCATTTGGCCACAAATAAAAGCTTTTAATTAACAATTTTAATAGAAGAGAAGATAGACATGACCACACGAAAAGCCATACATAATGCAAATGGATACAAATATTAAAAACTTGAATTGATAGAAAACTCATATAATATCCTGCTACCCAGAGAAGAAACAGAAAACAATATGTTAACAAAGGCAATGCAAACAGCAGACAGGCGCCATGAATCTTGCACTGAATCAAAACTTTGCTGACCACAGGCTTATATTTGCTTATATGCTTATGCTTAGGGGCCATCCACAAATGACGTAATGCGCCTAGGGGGTCCGGAATTTGTTATGAAGTGTGACGAGGGGGTTCCGTGAGTGTGACGTAACGCAGTGCAAAATTTTTAAGATGATGACCTTTTTTCTTTTTGCTTGTCAGGCTATTTGGAGAGGAAAAAACTAAGGAAGTCAGGTTATTTGGAGAAGGAAGGATGACCTTTTTTGCTTGTCAAGACTTTTTGAGAATCGGGAGACCAAAAAGGTGGAGGTCGGCCCGTTGTTACATCATATTTTAGGAGGTCTGGCTCTTTGTTGTGTGCATTATGATGGGGGAGTGTCAAAAAGTGCAAAAATCGCATTACATAATTTATGGACGACCCATTATCCTTGGTGATGAACCAGAGGCAACATACAGTGGCAATAAATCAACAAAAGCGATCCCAGTGAAGGAACAATTATTTCTCACTAAATCATTGAAAAGCCAACTTTTCAAACACAGGATAGCAACAGACGCCTAAAAACAGAATATTTAAGTAAGCAAAATCCTTGTATTTATACGGCACTCATAAAGTAAGCATCCTAGTACTTGCTAATTCCCGGGGGTCTACCCATTAAAATAAGCAATTTGCTGGATTGTTTCCTCATTTAGTAAAACACATCAAAACAACAGGCACATCAAAACAAGCCATAAAATAACTACCGGTATAACCTCTGGACCAGTAGTAACAAGCCACAAAGACATCAATTCCAATATTCTCATAGGCACCATTATTCACATTTATTTTGCAATCCCATTAAGTTTAATATCCCTTTACTGTGTGTTTAACTGTAAAGTAAAGGTAAAGTTCATCCGTAGGCGCTGTGCCCGTGGGTGCCGGTGCTGATCCCCGGTTTCATGACCATCAGCCCATAGGTGGCTAAGCCATTCATCAGCGGATGGTGGCCAGTCATTCCGCCGAATCTTATGGTTACCTTCGCAATGTTGCCACTGCTACTCATTTTACCATCACGAAAAAGGCTGAGTCGACCTTTAGAGGGCTCCGGCGGGACTCGAACCCGCGACCTCCTGCTCCATCATCCAACATTGTTACCACTCTGCTAACTTCCCGCCCCGATTATTTATTTAACTGTAACTCAGTGTAAAATGGACGGATATATTAGGGATTCCCGGTAAAGGAGTTATTACTTAATGACTGCTAATGCTAATTGAGCATCAATGGTTAATAATTAAGCGATAGATGGGCCAAACCACTCTCTTAAACCGGCAATTATTATTTTGACTATTTAAGTGAGTGCTGTATTCTGGTGTTGAAATTAGCGCCTGAGCAAGATTGCCATCACTACATCATTCGTGGCATTAATTTTGAATACGAAACCCGCTTATAATTAACACTCGACAGAGAGAAGATTAATTATTCATCACTTGACACAGCCACACAAATAAAGATGACTAATAGGCTAATTTGGAGAGGGACAATTTGTGATAATTCACAAACTTACATGCAATGAAGTCTTAATTTACAATTTCCAACTCGTAATCATGACCAGCACTTTGCACAAGTCACCCTCCTATAAATAGTTACATGGAATGGATCCTGCCTTTGAATTATACAGCATATAGCTTGATGCATTTCCTTAACCCCTTAACTGGGAACCCCGGATATATCTGTCCATTTTACATTGAGTTACAGTTAAATACACGGTTAAGGGGTTAAGAAATGCTGAAACTCCATCAATTTGTCCACACATGAAAGCTAACAATTTATAATTATTTGTCCACACTCAGCAAACTGTAAAACCTAACAAGTATTCTGCCCCAGTGGATAATTAGTAAATGGATATGGGGCTGTCCATAAAGTACATCACGCTCGAAGGGAGAGGGGTCTAAGAAAATGCGAGTTTGTGACAGAGGAGGGGCAAAGACCATCATGAGGTCACACTTTTAGCATAAACAAAACCTCAAATATAATTATCTGATAGAAGGTATGGTTAAAGGCGTTTTTAATTGCTCATTAAAACTTTTTTCTCGAGATACATTAAATTTTAGATCTCAATTATATTCGTTATCATTGTCCTGAAGTTAAATATTTGTTTTGCCGCAGAAAATTGAACGAGAAACTCCAATACAATAAATACTAGGTTATTAATAGCCTAGATACTAGGCTATTAATTTACATGTCAAAAAAGAAGCCTGTAAAATCAACATCTTATAAATTACATGCAAATGCTACATTATCTAGATACAAAAGAGCAAAAATGTTGTAAAATCAGGTAACTGAATATGCACAAAAACGGTTATGTGTGAATTTAAAAATCGACAAAATATCTTACCGTCGCCTGGAAATTCAACTTCGTCGTTCAAGTCTTCATCTTCCAGGCAGCTTGCCAACGAGTAAGGCGTCTCCTCCGATGAACCAACAACCGGCGCACAGACCTTTGGAGGAAGCGGAGGAGGAGGTCCGACTCGAACAGGTTCCATTAAGACCTTCACGTCGAGAGGATCCGACAGTGAAGGCAGCGGAACAGGGGATGGAACGGGAAGAGGAACATAAGTGTCTCCGACCAGCGGAGGAACTGCTCCGACCAGCGACGCCGGCGGAAAAGGCGGTGGAAGGATTTTACGGTGTTCGCTGACACCAGGAGGATGGGGAGGACTGCGCGAGTGTTGGGGTGAAGTGTGCAGCTCGGCATCTTCGTTTATTTCGGCGGGGACAGGACACAGCGGCGGTATCGGAAATCCGGTTCTATTGACGATCCCGTCACCTGTCGTTTCGGCTGGCATCTTAGCATCCGACGCGGCGGCAGAAGCCGTCGGCGGCCTCAGTGGTGGATCGGACGCGTACGTTTCCACGTCTGACGAAATCAATCGGGTCGAAGACATTTTTGAAACGCCAGAGTCCTTGGAGAACTCGGGAGCGCTGGTCGAGCACTTAAGGTCCAGCTTACGAGCAGGAACGGGCGGAGGTTTTGGCGCTTCAGATGGCGGTAGCAGCAGCGAGGGCTGTGCAGGCACTGCCACACCGGAGCACAGTGCCAAAGGCACAATCGGTACGGTCGATCGCGATGTCAGGTTGAACGGCCTTTTCGTCGTCTCGACTTTTGAAAGCAGGAATCTCATCGAACGAAATATCCGATCGGATTTCGTGCCTGAGTCGGCCAACTGCGGTGCCCGAAATCATGTTCCAGACAGCCGTGTACCCGATCGCGTCGTCTTCGGCAGTGCCGTCGCAGACGCTCGACAACCCTGGACTCGGTAGACCGAAGTAAACTTCACCGCCCGGAGTTTCTATATCCTCAACATCTCCTTCGTAACTTCCCGACACTGGAAGCCTCATGACACTCATTCTATCGGGCGAATTCGTTTCGCACAACGAATACTCATCGGAGGTCTTACTTACCAAATCACAATCTAACGCCAGAGACACGTCTGGCTCGACTAACTCGCCATCCAAACAGGAAACGAAACCAGAAGGCGTGTCAGCACACGTAACACCGTCGCCACAAGTGCCGCCGCCGATCTTTTCTACGCTATCGTCCAAATTTCTGGCGCCTAGAGAAATATTTCCTTCACAGTTTGGCGGTTTTGACCCTTCAGAATCATCTCGTGTTCTGGCACCGTCAGGACTCGAGTGCGACGCCATTCCAACGACATTCTGAAGCGATGGTTTCTTTATGCGCGGTTTTGGGACCGGCGGAATCGCACGAGCCGACGCGCGTGGCAGCGGAATGGGTCTCTTCCGGTCAGAATCCGAGCTTCCATCCAGAGCTCCAAGTACATCGTCAACACACGTCTTACGCATCTTCGGTGGAACGTCGATAGGACGTTGATTTGGCTCTGTGCCAACCACGTTCTGGATACCCGGCGACTGCAGATCGATCAAATCTCCGATTTCCGCTGCCTGGCCGACCTCCGAGATGGGACATTTCTCTGGGATCTCCTCCTCCGGAAGAGTCTTCTGTTCTTCTTTTTCTGTAACTTCAGAACCTCCCACCGTACTAAAATCCAGAGCGGATCTGAGATGCGACAAAATACGTCGTCTGTGACCCGGTGGGACAACGCCGATTCTGTCGAGGTCAGAATCCGTGATCCTGGAACATTTGGCCAGAGTGTCAAAGCCGCTGTTCAGGAAAGACTCGTGATACTGAGTCATCGCAAGACTTTCCAGCCAGTGCTTCACAGACATCGTCAAAAGTGTAAACGAATTCACAGCTTCGTATGCATAGTAACTCAAAAGTAAACCTTCAAATGCAGAGCTACCTGTCCATAAGAAAGAAAAACACATATTGTTATTGTTATTGTTCATGACAATTTATATAGCTCTAGCATAGCAAGGGCCAAAGTCAAGGGTGCTTTACAAGAAACGTGGAAACGAGATGTTAAATAAATGTGTCTTCACATATGCATTATCAATTCCATTTCACCACTGAAGACTTTCAATTAAATTTCTAAAACTGAGGAGGATTTGTGAACAAATGACAAGAACAACCAAATCACTTGCACTCTATGTACCAGTAATAACAACAATAACAATAATAATATTCTTATTGTCAATGTAATGTGTTTCTAAGTCAGAAAATGAGTTGGCCAAGTCAGATTAACCTCATTAATTTTCTTATACTGTATATAAGTCTAGGCCAACCATGCAATTGTAAGAGCTGTATGTATAAGAGATCTGCCTGTATCCTTACATTATTGAGGAATAAACTGTTTTTAATTTGAAAACAAAAAATGGCATTAGCAATAATAACAATACACGACAAAATATGGTAAGTAAGTAAGTAACGTTCAGATTATTGTGGTGACTAGTCCACAGGTGGGCTGCGTGAACACATTACATTACATACATTACATACATACATTACATTACGGTACATTGCATCTAGGTTAAAGCCACAGGAGAGCGCTCAGAAAATAAAAAAAGGTGCTGAATAGAAACTCTTTTACAAGTCTATGGCTGAAAATAACTGAAAATATCTGAAGGACTGTTTCAAGGTCAAAATTTATTACCACCACTGAGAGCTTAAACTGAACTCCAATGACCCAGAAATTGAACACTGATGCAGTACTGGCACTACCTGATGTGAAACTATGTAGCAAGATGCTGAACAGGCATAAAGGGTTTACTCTGAATACTGTCAGTTGACAAAAGTTAAAGGCAGCATACTGTCTCAGCTTTATTTTGAACCTGTACACTCCATAAAATTATTGAGACATAAAAAATCTGCACCAATAATAATTTATTATTAGCAGAGTTTCCTAATAGGCGAGTCATGAATGTGAACAAAGGTTATAGTTAGGGTTAGGCTCAGGGTAGGGGATTAGGGTGAGATTGGTCAGGATTAGGGTTATTGTTAGCTTTATTAGCTAACTCTAACCCACAGCCCTAACTATCTTATGGTTCGCCTATTCTAAAACTCTGCCTAATTATTATTATTATTATTATTATTATTATTATTATTATTATTATTATTATAGTGGCGTCATAGAAGTTGACTAATTGACTGATTAAGTTGTAAATGCTTATATGTTCTACAACATAAGAACCTCATATTACAGCACCTCGTCAAAGGGTGCTGGCAATGCAGTACAAAATATCCCACAAAACTGTCCAAACCATTGATGACTAGGTGAATCATTACATGACGCTATATAAAGTGAAGTTCTTTGGCTGATTTAGATGGCTCATATAACCACATATAAACACCTAGACTCACAAACCTGGAATTAAAGATACAAAATCTTCCCTATTGACCAATAGAATAGTCAGAAGTAAAACAAATAATCCGTAAAAGTCAATAAAAACAGAAATTAAAACTTTATCGGCGGCGCAATGTCAAAACAGGGAAAGTTAAAACTCGAAGACACTTCCTGAAACTTATTTCACTCATCGCGTGACACAACATTCAACGCTACCGCCTGAAAAATATACGGGATTGTAGTAGACAGAATTCCAGTAGATGATGATAGAGTTCAAGTTTGAAGTGTTAAAGTTACTTTTAAGAGTATTCCTCCTCTCGGATTCTGAAAATTGATGCAAACTAACTAAAAAAAAGTTGACAGCAAATGCCTCGCTAGGAACATTAGGCGAATAGATTTTGAGGCTTAACTACATTACATCTGTTAATACTGTCTACCTGCTGAACAAGACTTATAGCAGATTGACTTCTCACTGGCCAATTGAAATTGGTGAAAAGACTAAAGCGAACTTACTAGACAGTCATGGAACAGAGGGCACTTTTGTTATTTACAAAGGAAATTACTAAGCCCTTAAGGAAACAGATGAAGTTTTTAAGACAACTTAGACACTTCAATTTCTTTAGTCAGAAGTGGGTTTCATTTCTGACTTACTGTGTGCCTGCGCCCTGCAGTTTGTCAGTCACTTTTAATTATCTTATAAAAGTAATGATTCACTGAGTGCATGCTGTGCTTCAGCCACTGTACATTTAGGCATAAATGCGGACAAGATTATCTGTTAGTGTAGACCTAATTCAATCAACTGCACTCAAGCTGATTTTCTGAGTTGACTTGCACACAATTATTTGGAAATAGAGAATTGCACAATTCTACATTATTTGACAGTCATTTAGATTTAATATGACAAACATGTTGCTGGTATTGGATTGGTCAAGTGATATATATATATATATATATCCAATTACAATATATCAATATATATATATATCAATATATATTATATATATATATATATATATATATATTCACTCATATTCTATATTCACTCATATTCTCCAGCACCTATAGCCTCAGTGTTTATTCTAGACCTTCTCTGGGGAGGGGGAAATTTCCCTCCCCAAGTTTGAAAATTCCCATTTTAGCAATTAGTAAGACCTCTCCAATGTCTGTCCCTCACAAATGTTACACCCCCTCAATGTCTAGGAGGCTAGAATAAACACTGTATACTTTTTGTTAGTCTATTCAAGTAGGTGTTTGAATAATTATTACAGATAAGAATCTGCTCTTGGCATCAACACTAAAGAACATAGAGTGTATATCAATTATATTTTTTATATCAATAGCATTTCACCAAAAATCCATTATTTTATTTAAAAGCAATCAATATTCATACACAAACAAAATTAAAAGTACAGTTTTTTAAAACTGTCAACATTTAGTACAACTACAATAGCTAAAAATTTTAAACAATAGACTGCTTAAAATATTACCACACAATGATTTAATGCCACGGATCGAATATACTGCGATAAGAAATCTTGTATGAAACCAAAAAGTCACTAACAACATGTTGATAAACAAAGTCAATGCCAATTATCAATAACTCTTCTAGTCCCAAGTTGCATTTAAAACATTGTACGCGCCAGTTCGAAGAAAAAGTCCGTTAGAAATCAGGTAAGAATCCACTCTTATATTTTCAATCCAAACCACACACTGCAAAGAGAACATAATTTCACTCCATTATAGAATTTTATAAAATGTTAATTAAAACACTATGAAACATGCGGCACTAAGAATGGGGAGGGATGTTAGTGGAGCTATAAGAACGCCGGTGAGGAGATCCAAAGATAGCGAGTTCAATAGGGTCCATCCAAATAGTATGTATGCACACTGATGGGGGGTTGGATTTAGCAGATTTTGCACATGTACGGTGTGTGCAACTGGGGAGAAGGAGGGTCAAAAATAAGCCTTTTTGCGTACGTACTATATGGATGAGCCCATATATACAGGAGTCCTAAGGTTGACTCAGCCTTCACTAGCTAGAGGGTGATGGTAAATGAGAAGCAGATGAAGCTGCAGTGAAACGACATGCCGGGATCCATCCATATAGTACATATGCACTGATGGGAGGGGTGTGGATTTAGGAGATTTTGCATATGTACAGTTTGTGCAATTGGGGGGAGGGGTTGGAAATATGCCTTTTTACGTACGTACTATATGGATGAGCCCCTATGTGATACACTGGCTCCATATCCCTGGTACTGCACGCCTAGCGGAAGGCCTTAGAAACAGAGACGAGTCCGGCCTTAAGGGTAGAAAATTGGGAAGGCCATTGACTGTGACATAACAATAAGCAACATAAAGGGCAATTTATAAAGTGACCTTTTAAAGATCAGCTATGTGTATGGTAAAAACAAATTAATAAGTTCTGATTTATGAAATATCAACTTCTTAATTAAAGTAAAAGCTAAATTGTTGGATGACCTAATCACCTTTCAGTATATTTTTTCTCATTTGAATGCAGCAAAATGATGTCTTGTACTTCCTTTGGCGGATCAAATCCATATTTCAAAGCCCGCTCCCATCTTTCTAAACGTGAAATACCTTAAAGGAAAAATAGCAACGTCACCAGATGAAAAGCTAGAATCAATTTAAGCACATAAATTAATATCAAAATGTAACGTGTCAGTTCAAACAAATTGCAAAACTTTTTATTGTCCAAAATCATGAGCAAAATCATTTTTGACAATATCAAATTACCAACAACATCAATCTAAAGTTTCACTTCAAATCACAAGTGACAACAATTTATACAGGGTTGCGCAAAAAAACCGGACTAGTCACATTTAGATGTGCACTTAATATAGTCCGGGTTTTTTTGCACCACCCTGTATAAAATAAAAACATTCAAAATAATCAAAATGTTTTAAAGCCTGCAACCTGTCATTTATCCATTTTGCAAATAAACAAAGCAAAACATAAGTTACAATATTTCCCAAGCAAAGATCGCGTTTAAGATTTCTTAAGACTCGAGAACAAAAGTCTAGTAACTCAACTGTTCTCTGCCACTCCAAATCCTAAAATGACGGTGATAAACTAACCTGTGCATGGACCAAACCTAGAGTCGAGGTCAAACCGGCGAAGAAGCTCAAGTTCTAATGTACTAGCGTCAATAACTTCAACTTCCTCAACTAAAATAAAACAACTTAAATAAAATAATTAAATTCTAGCTCAATTATACCGTCAGCCCTTGTCAACAATATAAAATAATTACGGTAATTCACTGGTTTACTAAATTTCATTAAAATGCTTCTGTTCCATTTTACACAGATAATTTTACACATATAATTACACAGATAATTATAAATAGTTGTCAGAGGTTAGCTTTCTCACACTTATAAACATAAAACAATACAATTTTGTTAACAACTAAGAGAGACTGTGGTGGAGTAGTGATATGATTCCTGACATGCAACCAGAAGGTAGCGGGTTCAAATCTGATCCTAGTCACTGCGTCGCAATCATGGGCAAGTTGTTCGCCTCCGCTCCGCACTTAATGATTTTTCACTTTGTGTATGACCCAAAGTGCACTAACAGGTAGTCCATTCCAAATAAGTAGACCAGAGAATCTTACTGCAACAAGTCTAGTAGTGGAACAAGCACAGGGAATAATTATCTGATTATGTGCAGCAATAATAATAATAATAATAATAATAATAATAATAATAATAATAATAATAATAAAAGGAAAGACTTGCGAATGCTGGTACTGTTCATATGCACATCAATCGCAAAAGAAATGCAGTATGCAAGACGCGCATACAAATGATTGAAATAAGTCAGGACAAACCTGCAATATCCGTCTTAACTTTCTTCTTCTTCTCTTTAGCATGAATATCACTAGACTTTCCAGCTTTAAAATATTCTGTAATTGTAGCCATCTCTTCAGTCCTATTGGATACAGGACAAACTACATTAACAAACATAAATATTTTCAAGCTGTCAGTCAATTTAAACGTTGTCAGGAATTGGTGGCAGTGGCAGCATTGAATATCCTGGCATGGGTATGAGATTAACAGGTGTTCCCACTCTGAAAGCTGTGTCCCCAGTGTGGACGATTCACCTCAAAACACAGTGTGGACGATTCACCTCAAAACACAGTGTGGACGATTCACCTCAAAACACAGTGTGGACGATTCACCTCAAAACACAGTGTGGACGATTCACCTCAAAACACAGTGTGGACGATTCACCTCAAAACACAGTGTGGACGATTCACCTCAAAACACAGTGTGGACGATTCACCTCAAAACACAGTGTGGACGATTCACCTCAAAACACAGTGTGGACGATTCACCTCAAAACACAGTGTGGACGATTCACCTCAAAACACAGTGTGGACGATTCACCTCAAAACACAGTGTGGACGATTCACCTCAAAACACAGTGTGGACGATTCACCTCAAAACACAGTGTGGACGATTCACCTCAAAACACAGTGTGGACGATTCACCTCAAAACACAGTGTGGACGATTCACCTCAAAACACAGTGTGGACGATTCACCTCAAAACATTTCGTTACCTAGCATTTGCCACCAATGTGCATTCCACATCTACGCCATTCCCAAAAGAATTCTACCTACAAATGGTTTGCTAGATATTTCACCATATAGCTGTTTGGCCAAAGCGTGAACGATACGATTCTTCCCTTTATTGCCACTGCTATACCTCATTAAATTGAAAACTAACATGAAGACACATTTGCCGAAATAGGATAGAAATATCACAATCACTTGATATAACTAATAAACTAACGCATTTAATGCTTTGACAATCAATTTTGTGGCAGTGTAAAAAAGCATTCGTGCCAATGATACAGTGGGTGAATCGTCCACACACACTGGGGGGGGGGCAAACGTCCCGAGGACAAAACATCTTGCTATCACATGCTGTCAATTAGTCTAAACGGTCAATAAATAAGTTGTTCGTGAAGCCTCTTCTATACATGTACAAAATATAATTAATTATTCGTCATTTAAATAAAACATTTGTAAAAATTCCTAACAATGACTGACGCTATCAACACTGTAACAAGTAAGTAAAATTCGATCTGTATGTCTGTTGTAGGTTTATTTATAGACGCGTCCGTTTGAAGACGATAGGCGTTTGTAATCTGTATAATATGCTTATAATATAATAATCATGCACATTTATGGCGCCAGTTCTAAATTCTAATGCTGAATGGTATCAACTGTGATATTCCAAATACATCCATAAAATACAAGGTCGTTCCAGAGATCAGTCAGATGGAAACAGCGAGACAGAACTACCGTACCATTATCCATAAATCCACTATGCACTATGCATCTCTTATATTAGCCTAATACGTTTGGTTTGCGTATTTTGTTGAATTTTTAAATTACATTGAAAATTACCAAAGAAAATTATTGTGCCCTAAATTATCGTAACGCAGTACGTCATTATCTTAATTAAACTTCGCGGCAACGCGTCATTCCAGTTCCATAGCAACGCGTCTTAGTTTAATTCGACTGAAAATTTCGTTGCCCAGTATTTGGCCAAGAGCCCAGAGGCCTTAAACCGGTGACCTGAAGAGGATTTTATTATAATGGCCCTGCCGGAATGTGCCAAAGGGTCGTCGAGAGGTCATGTCGAAATATGGCCTCATTGGATGTCCGAGCCTCTGAAGATGACCGACCTTCCCGGATGGCGCACGGGCGAGACAAACGAGAACTGCTACAGGAACGAGTGTCTCATCGGAAACTGGAACGAAGAGAGATTCGACATCACCAAGCAACGGATCATCAAACGTCTCCCGTCAGATGTAGGCCTAATTAAGTGTGTTCGACCGGTGGCGTTGCCAGTGTTTTAATCTAGAATAAAAAGGGAGGGGAAAAATTCCAAAGCCGGGGAATTTTGCTAGGAGCTGCTGTTAGTCCATGTAGTATACCAAAATTTCCGGGAATTTGAAATCCCCCGGGGAAAATCCCCCAATTCCCTCCCGGAAACGGCCCAGATTAATTAAACACTGGGCGTTGCCAATATTTCAGAATAGCTAGGGCCCCTATTGGGGCACATCCACGCGCAATTTGTAGGAGGTTGGGATTCCCCTCCCCACTGGCCAACTGCATCCCATACATTAACATCCCCCCACCACTACATCCCCACTGATTACAGAAGTCCCCAACAACTACATCCCCACTGCCACACTAGAGCCCAACAACTACATCCCCAAGCTCGACATATCCCTTCCACTGCTCCAGGTAACAAATCGCGCCCTGGGCACATCCAGGGATATTTTACACCCCTAAAAACCTCCAACACATCTCAGCTATGGGGTGACCTTTTTTTGCTTGTCAGACTTTTTTGGGGGACCACGTCAGAAAATAAAAAAATGTATTGTAGCAATAAAAAAATTTTTTTCGTCGGCAGCCGTGGGAGTTTTAACCCCCAACCCTCACCCTTGGCTACGCCACTGATAGTCTGGGACCACAAATTCCACAATGTCAAGAAGTTGCAGGAGACTCCCAAAAGTCACGTGCCGGCACTGCTTATAGGCTGCTATGGTACCTCCCCAAACTACTCAAAGGTTTTGCGCGTGAATCCCAGTCCAAATGGGGGGGGTAGTTCCCCACCAGTGGCTATGCTAATGGTTTTCGACCTGGCAACGTGGACACTGAAATTCTTTTATAGCTATGGAATGCACAATTGTGTTGATGTATTAGGTTCATCATCTTCTCATTCTTTCTCCGACCAAGTTTGCAACAATTCCGCAGAAATTTTTCCAGGGGATTGTCTAAATGCACAAAAAAGTTTTCTGATAAAATGACATCTCCACAATTTTTCAGAGGGGCAATTTGGCATCCAGAGCCATGGGAGGGGCTACAATTATTTCATTGCTAAATGCACAAAAGAATTCTGATAAAATGACATCTTGTGCGAGGCTTTGGAATAGCCATGGGAGGGGCACGGGGTGCCAGAGCACTATTCTGGATGGGGCCAGTGAGTTTTGCACAAAACTGCAAAGACATTTTTGGAGGGAGTAGCCCGGGTAATCTTATTAACGGTGTCAATGTATTTCTTTTAGTATGAGCACTACTTTGACACAACCTACCACCTGGCTTATGATACGAAACCATATGAAGTCCCACCTGAGCTGAAGAATCTCAAAAGTAGGAGTTATTCTCTACCTGTAATTAATTTTTACCATGAATGCCAAATCAGTGAACAAGATTTATTGGGTGCGTTTGGGAACGTTGGGGTCACGCCACAATACGCATAAACGTCTATTAGACCTCTAGGCTTGAGCCCCCACCCCACTTTTTGAGAGGCCAGGATGGGGTTGGCCCCCACTTTTTCATCAAAGTTTGCACAATGGGTCACGTGCCACCTGCGCCCCTCCACCTCCAGCAGATCCACCTTTGATAAGAAATATTGTACAGGGGTGTAGCGATAGAAGGTATATCGGTATATATACCCCAAATCAGTATATATATATAATACAGTATACAGTATATAACATATATACAGTTATATACATATATATAATATATATATATATATATATATTATTTATATAACATCAGGTTTTTTTCAGTGTGAACGCATGGGAATGGTGTTCCCACACCTTTTATGCCAGATTGTATATATAATTATGGATATGTACTGTACTAATGCGTTTGGTGGGAACGTACAGGTATGGCGTTCTCACACCTGTTTTGTTGATGAGTAAAAAGGATGAGTTCCCAAACCTTTTTTCCTAGAAAACAAAGCACTGTATAACATATATAACAATATATACCCCCAACTTCTAGCCCCCGAAATAAAATTCCTGGTTATGCCCCTGATATTGTGCCGTTGTGTTCTTCAATTTTAACCGTCAGAACGGCACCCTCGAGGCTTTCCAGCTCACCAGCCGGAACTGGATCCGCCCTACTTGAAGGCAGTCAACAACAGTTGGCAGACGACAACCAATGCCGCCTACATTGACCCAAGGCTCCAGCGCAATCCGGCACTGATGCTGTCTGCCGATCCAGAGTTGGAGCAAATCCTAGCGAAGCCGTGACCTCTCCTGCGCGCATAATCATCTCGTGTTTGACCTTGCGTATATAAATATTAAATAATACACTTGAGACTTAAGCATAATATGCTAAGCAAGTGTCACAAAGACAAGCAGACAAGACTGGAAATTTTGTTTTATTTCTGTTTTATTGTCATTATTGTTTTATTTTATGGCTCAACTTTGAACTGTGTGAAATCGATTCGTTTCAAATACTACAAGCAAAATTGTTAGCTGACGTTACGATAATAGACATTAAATAACTGTTGTGGGGTTCTAGATGATAGGACTGTTTTACATACCGTAACTAAAATTAGTTTAATTCAAAAGGAATGTGGCTTAAATTACAAATTAGTCATTTCAGTTAACACACGTGAAAGGCAAAAGCTTCGGTTAAAATTAAATCTGACCTGTTTACAGCGATAAATGCAAAATAACTATTTCGTTAGTCGACACTGTCATAAACCGATTAACAGACGATGCAAATCTCCATTTTGACTTCAGTAGAGCATCACTTATATGACATTATGGACTGCAAAGATTTATAGTTGGAAGTGTTGAGGTACCTGAAAAAAAACCACAGACAAATATTAAACATTTAAACATTAGGGGCCATCCATATAGTACATACACAAAAAGCATATTTTCATAACCCTCCATATAGTGTTTAGCAATTGGTTATCTAGACCAGTGCTTCCCAAAGTGGTGGTCTGCAGTATGATTCAAGAAAATTGAGAAAAAAGTAAAAATGTTAGAAGTTTAGAAATGATTTCTCACATGGGCATTGTTTTGCTAACATTTGTAATATTTGCACACACACACATAGTACCTAGATAACTACATAGAATTTGCTAAGCCTGCATATACTTCAACACATGTTTAATGTGATATTATAGGAGGAAGAATTTTTTAAGTTACCGGTCTCTGGTACAATAGGAAAATTTTCTAACGTTCCGCTAAACTTAGAGATTGGAAACAACTGATCTAGAATGTTTACTAACATCGTTAGATTATTTGTATTTTATTCTGAAATAACTAGAAGAGTATAAAATCCTATTACATTCATGCCAGTTTTTATTGTATATTATAATTAAAGATAATTATAATGATAAATTCAGTTGGAACACTACCTAAAATTAGTGCCATTACATCACAAATCTTCACATATATATATAATAAATTTACATACAATATTTGATATTGCATTTGAATGAAGACAATGCATACAATTACCATTTTCAAATTACTGAATCCATATTATTTGAAAGAATAATCACATGCAAACATTACAAATAAACCTAAATGTTAGAATGCTTTAAAGATACTCAATGACATATTGACGACTTACTTCATGACATTTTGGTTCAAAACGGAGTTGACGACCATGGACTTTGGCCCAGTCGTAGGAAGGTACAGCTTACCGCTGTTATTGCGAATTTCTTTTGGGTAGAGAACCCTCGATGAGTAGACATCCGCCGAGTGTTCTGGATAGGGCCCGATAGTTCCAGCCTTCATTCCACCATCCTGTAAAATGAGGTTTAGCATTTCCTTTCAGCCTGTTGCAAATGATTTCTAAAAAACCTTCAAATGATATGCAAAACTCTCTTACCCCTTCTAAAAGATCTTCAGATTTAGGCTTAAAACACATCTTTCAATCAGCATATCCTCCATAGCTCTGCCCATGGGCGCCCACACATTGGGGCAAGAGGGAGCACTTGCCCCCCCCCTGGAAAATGCAAATACTAATATTTCACATTGAAATTTGAAAACAATGCTAAAATATTAACCGTGTCCATTGTGTTAAAGTGTTAAAACATGTTTTGCCCCTCCTGGAAAAATTTCTGTGGGCGCCAATGGCTCTGCCTGGCTGTTTTTCACGGACAGATTCCTGGAATAACCTGGTCTTTTGCGGACGGATTTTGTGTATTGGTTCATCAATTGATACCTTTAGAGTATTAGACATGGTGCTATAAAAGTGCATCATAATAGTTATTATTAGCATTTACAATTTTGTACTAGCACACTATTGAGGCACCAGAGATCATCAATGTAAACCTACTGTACATGAAAAGGATTTTCTAGTGCAAGGGTAGTGGATATATGGAACAGTTTGGACAAAAGGGCAGTAATGGTGGAAGCAATGGTAGATTTAAAGTCATCCATTATAACAGGGCTGTTAAATTCTGAGTATAATTTGCAGCGGTTTTCACAGAGTCAACAAGCAAAGTCACAAAGCCAACACCTTCTAAGCCACTTGAGATCACGTTATTAAATATACCAAATGATTTCATATCTAAATGATAATCATGCATTAACAACTGTCTATGTACATCAACAAATAGGTCAACTGTTATGAAATAACAACTGTCTATGTAGGTCAAAAATAGGTCAACTGCTATGACTTAACAACTGTCTATGTAGGTCAACAAATAGATCAACTGTTATGAATTAACGACTCTATATATAGGTCAAAAAATAGGTCAACTGCTATGAACTTCAATGAGGTTTACTTGCCAGTTTAGTTGGAGAATTCGGCCTGAAAGGGGGCTGAATGTAAGGCAAGGGCTTCGGCTGTTTTCTTGGCTTCGGAAGCGGACGATCGCTTCGATAAGGATTTTCGTCAAAGTATTCCTTCGGGTACAGGTGAGACCTGAATGCAGCTCCCATTCGACGTTGATGGTGGTCCTTTATTGCTTTCTGGAGTTTCAAGTTTAGAATATCAAATAAAAGTAAAAACTTTCAAAGTCACTGGTTTTAAATGCGAATGAAAACTATATCCTCAAACTCTATTGGTTATTAAGGCAATGAAAACTATAATCCTTATACTTACATAATAGCTAATTTGTAATGTGATTTTCCGGAGGAAAGACTTTTGCAATTATGCAACTATTTGGGCCAGAGGGATCACTCCATAAGAAATCTATGGTATATACACACACACACAAACATATATATATATATATATATATATATATATATATATATATATATATATATATATATATATATATATATATATATATATATATATATATATATATATATATATATATATATATATATATATATATATATACTTCAGAGTGACAGAGGACTTATGAACAAATGTGTTCTCAGGAGGAAAATAAAACTGGGGTTTTGGCGGTTCTAGTCTGTGTTTTGCCTTAGTCTGTGACCGCAGAGACAGAGGCGCCCCTAACTCACGAAGAAGTCTGATGCGTAGAAAAAGTTCGTCACCAGTTTTAACAAGTGCCATGCTCTTCATCTGGTGTAATTTAATAGGCCAGCCAAAAAAAAACTGGGAGGGAAAAGCTGAAAACTGGGGGCTACAGACTCCACTGCTCCAACGTAGGACCGCCCCTGGAGAGTTGGAGGGGGGATGTATCCGAGACGAAAGGGTTAACTTGCACTGTTGATCAAGTCTTCTGCTTAGAAATAGTTTTGCAATCGATGACAACTGACCCTTAGAAGAGTGCTGAACGTGTTGTACTCGTCCGGCTTGTGCTCTGGATACGGACCGATCGTTACCTGAGCGTAACTACAGAAATCAAATCATCTGATTTAGATAAGTAAGTATAATAAAACCTGGTGAATCTTGCGCCTTCGAAAGCAATGCCGCAGTAGCTGATTGTTCTTGGGCACTTTGTCTAAATGTGAAATAGCCGTGGCTAAAAGGTGGGGATCAGTCAGGCAGATGTGTCAGTCAGATGTTCAAATTAGATTTACAGCTGCTGCTATATTCAGCCAATCATAACTTATTTCAGTCCAGAAGAGTTCTTGGAGTCCTTATTCAAATAAATTACTAAAAGTATAACAGATATTATTGTCCAAATTACATCTTATTAACGATTTGAAACAATACATGTAAACAACATCATAGTGACTTGTGCTAGGAAGCTAGGTTGTTCTGATTACTAATGAGCAAGCACTCCAGCACGGTTAGTACATGGATGGGTGACAGAATTTGGAAGTTGGGCCAGGCATAATTTTCATCCCTTCAGAGTAGGCTAAATATTTATGAGTGTCCTCTGAGCCATTAGAAATTACGGTGGGTCTCACTCCAGCAAATTGTGTACACCTTATCTGACCATATGTATAATCACATATGCCATAACACTGCTTACCGAGTTACCTGTAATAAGCCACTCACAGATTAATTAACTATTAAAGAAATCTAAGACATGAATACTGTAGACTAAAAACCTGTCATGTTTTCAATCATGCTTTTGTCACTCTTCCAGTATACATTCTTTTTCAGATACAAAAACTAAATTCGTGCCACGTTGAAATAAATAATCAGGAATAAATCCGCCGAGCTGATCATAAATCGGATTCAGGAAATAAAAATTGTCAATCACCCGTAGCCGGTTCCTTTTTTTCCCGGGTTGGCGATGAAGTTCCTTTTGACGGGAAGACCTTTTCCCTTTACGACCTTGAGCAGGGCACTCATTGCCGGATATGAAGGGTTGATTGTTGCACAGTAGCTGCCCAGACCACACCTAACAGGAACACCATTTGAACCAATGCTAAAGTAAAGTTTCATATGCTCCAGCATATATTCAAGTAAAAGCACTCATAAAAAATAAAAATAAAACAGATAAAATGGAAATAAAATTATTTAAAGAGTTATATAATAAGAAATGTTCTGATGTTAAAAAGTGTGAAAATAGTGAAGCCAATCTGATATAAACTCATCAAACTTACTATTGGAATCATAAATACATGCATGGATAAGATTACATGAAAATGAAGACAGTTGGTTCTACATAAAGCCAAAAATCACCAGAACGTAGCTATAGCAGCTTAGGATAAAAAGCAACTTTGTTACAACTAAATGCCATCTCGAACAACTACACATATGTCATAATAGAGACACTCAAGACTAACACTGATACACCATTTTAAGTAGGGTTACACTGTAACCTAGATCACTGCAATAAGATTCTGCCATTTGTTTAATTTTGCCAAATTATTTATAAGAAATTCACTAGCTTCATTCCACTAAGCGGTAGTGTTTTATCCAGACTCCAGGCCTTGGGGGGGGGGAGGAGAATTGACTTGGCTGGAGTGGAAGCGACACAGTTCAATGCAAAAATGTGTCAATGCTGGAATTTTTTTTGTGGGGGGGATTTTTGTGTGCTCTTTTTTTGGAGGGGGGAATCTCCCCCTAACAGACCTCGATAAAACACTGCCAAGGAGAGATCCAATGTAGTCAAACAGAGCGGAGAAAACTGGAGCAGAAACAAGCTAAAAGTTTCAGCTGTGGCTAGGGTTTGAACAGCGGGCCATTCGGGTGGAAGTAGTGCTTGCTAACCAATAGGACATATAGCCTACTTACGGCAACTTAATGCCATTCGTTGGTCTAAATGGCGGCCCAAGGTTCTTCAGAAGCTCCTGATTGCGAAACATTCTCTTCAACTTGATCGGGTCGGAGTAGCTTTCGCCGTCAAAGACGCGCAGAAACTTTTCGGCAAAGTATCCGGCCTGCGTGGCGTCCTTTATCTTGAATCCGCTGGCCTGCATCTGCCGGCCTTGGTAGGCAGACTTGTTGAACATCACTGACAACAGTGCACAACACTGCTCACTCAACTGTGCAAAATTTTCCAGGTAGTTAACAGGGACGTCATTTGGGAGTGAAGGGGGCCGCTGACCCCCTGATTTTGGGAAAAAATTCTCGCAAATTTTTGTGTTTTTAAATTCATTGTGTTTTTGCAATTGTTTTCATAATTTTTCACAATCACTGGTATGTGCAATGTAGTATCATATGAAGCATGTACTATGGACAAAACCAATTTGCATACTGCATAGGTATTTTTTAAAATACTGCCTGACTTGCAATCGAAAGTCTTCCTCCCTGGAAAACAATGAAATGACAGCCCTGGTAATTAATTGACAAGGAAAAAATGGTCACCTGAAAAACCTGAATAGCTCTGATCGTCTATGCAGAAGTTTTGTATCATCACAAAACAAGTGTCTCATTAGTACAATGCAAACAATAAGTTGCTGACTCGACGTTGTTGTGGAGCTAAACAAGCATCAAATAAGAAAAATTCCACAGCAGTCTGCTACCAGCGTGCAATTTCCAAAGAAACTCAAATACAGTGGATCCCACTTAATTGCATACCGCTTAATTGCATAACCCGCATAATCGCATAACAACATAAACATCCGAATCAGTGTTTTGTGCGTACAATTAATTATCAGATGTCCCGGCTATTCGCATAGCCCAGTTAATCGCATAAGAAAGGCTTGCACGGCACCTATGCAATTAAGCGGGTTTCACTGTAACAATATCCGGTTGTATTTACTGTTACGCGATCAACTACCCTTCTCTAGGTGAGAACAATTTTACTTTTGAGAATAGCATCAAAAAGAATGTCCAGGTTTTAACCTTCACAAAATGTATGCTGCTGCTATTTGGATTACCAACATTGAAACAGCGTTAACTACTGCTGAAATTAATTACTAAACTGCTATCAAAATCCCTGGTTCAACTGATTTAGAATTCATTCTGAAATAAAACGGCTAATCAACATCTATGAACTTACTAGTGACAAGGGAATGATACGGATCGCCAATTGTGTGATATCCCAACTCCTTGAAGATCCCAAGTCGCTCCATGTCTGTTTTTGTGAAGTTCTTCTCATCTTCATAAAGTTTTTTCCCCTTTGGCTTTCCCATTTTTGCTCTAACTGATGATCTATTTTAAAACACAATATAGAGATTAATCATCACCAGGTTCTCTGTCCTGGGACAGGTTCAGGGCTCCATTGTTTCAATTCCTCTTTGCATCTTCTTAATATAGATTAATATAGAGATTGATTAATTAATATAGAAATTAAATAAAAACTACTCTAAGAATTACATTTTAGTAATGAATCTAAATTTGTCCCTTTGTTGGTAAAGATTCTGCAAAAACATGAGAAATACTCTTACAATTTAAATTAACATGTCAAACTCAATGCTAAGACAATTTATCTGTTGTCCGAAAGTCATTACTTGCAATCAATGCCATAGCTGATGGCTGATATATTTTACTATAAACCTTAGTTTTCTCAATGATTACAGAAAAAACTTACCAGACCATAAGAAATCTTATCAATGTTATTATAAACACATATCAAAAGTTATGTCAGTGAATTTTTAATATACAATCAAGTGGGCAAATAAATATACTATCTCATTATAGGCCTAAGTTCACATCTTAACAGGGAAAGCTGTGGATGCCTAAATACTGTGTCCTGTGTTGGTAACAGATGAACCGCAAAATATTATTTTAAAATATTAAACTTACCTCAATTATACAGCTCAAAGCAAAAATTCTTTGTTAATCTGGCACCGTATGATGCTGACAAAAAATATAGGGGTACAGTGCTTAGATCTAAACAGCTCGGGTAAGACAGACATACAGAGAATGCTAAGTTAACACAACCAATGTAGCCGATAAGGCCAATTATAAACAATGCCAACGTAACGTCACACACGTAATTATTTAAAGCAGATATAGATATGTAACTCTGTCAGTTTCACATTCGCATGCAATAATTATATTATTGCTGGGTTCGATCAGCCTCCCTGGTTCGATTTGACGAGAGGGAAGACACCATTTGTGTCCATCACTTAAGTTTTGACGGTCAAACTATCAAAATTTTCGACCATTAGCATTAGGGGTTACCGTTTATAAATGAAGTACGATTAATTTTTCTTACAATTAAGTAAGGCTTGATCATAGTAGAGTAAAGTAAAGTCTTTCCAGAGCCCTGCGACCATGGCCTGCGACTCAGTTGTCATCGTCATTTGGCGAATGAGGCCGAGTCGACCTTAGGCTCCTGTGGGTTTGGAACTATAATATAATATAATATAACAAGGTTTAAAGTGGTTCAGTAGGGACTGCCCTGTGTGAGAACCACTGTTGCTCCCGTCCAATCTAATATCCTAAACTACTGAGGTTTATTTTGAACTCGTTTATACGAGTTCAAACTACCACTCCGCTAACTTTCCGTCCTCTTAATCATATAAATACTATTAAAGTAGGTTTGTTTTTACCACAAAGAACTGGAAACGAAACAAGTGCATGCATTGATATGAGTTTATATGTTTTAGAGTTTTTTCCTAACAGTCCAGTGGCATCATCTTTATACATCGTGCTTCCGGTAGTTTTTGCGCACGATGTGTGTCGTGGGATTGCGATTTGCAAAGTATAATTATTATTTTGATGTCAATTTTTCGTAAAAGCCAGCATTCGAAGTATTTCGTAAGTTCGTCTATTACAGTGGAAATGTACTCGATGGAATCTCTATTTTAAACTCGGTACTGCAGAACGCATGGCAGATCCAGCCATGTGTTAACTCTTTGGCAGATTAATTTACGTTGTGGATAGAGTCACGGATGCCGTGACTCTATCCATGTAGCTAGAGTCCCGTGAGTGCACTGATAGGCCGATTTTTAGTCTCGCGAGATTTCACGGACGTGGAGTGCCTTAATTTTGCTGTGACAATGGCAATGACTTGCGAGACCAAGTCCAAGGCACTAACCCACGAGGCCAAGACATTAGACCTCAAGACCAAGGTCAAGGCTTCGAAAACCCTGCCGCGAGGCAAAGACCAAGACCAACTCACTGGCTATCACGACTGCCGCTAGGCAAAGACCAAGATGTGCTCACTTAAATATTAGCCGATGGGGCACTCACGTGACTCTTGGATAAAAACGGAAGCCGTGACTATATCTATGCTGATAAACGACACTTTTCACCTGGCAGAGGTTTTAGCCAGCACTCACGTGACTCTAACCCTGTGGATGAAGTCACGGCTTCCGTGACTCTATCCAGGACCATTAATTTACCCTTCAACCGTTTTCCAAAAATGTTTAAAATCAAATATCATAATAATATTGACAACTTATATATCATCTGAAAGGGTTTTTGATTATCTACAAGAATATGAAAAGAAAAAAGGTAACATTTGCAATGACATTCTTCATATATCATGAGAAGATGTTAAAATTTTTAAAAAATTTAAAAATCAAATTAAGTTTATCAAAAATGTTGTCAGCAACAGGACAGTATAATTAAGCTATATGAAACATGCACAAATATGTAATAAAGATTTTTAAAAATATATATAAATGCATAAGTGCCATATTTTATTTTTGAGAGGATTTTGTGTGAAAGGTCTCAAAACAATTACGACATATGTATTTTTGACACTTGTCACAAAAGTTCATAAAAAGTTTTGTCAGCAACAAGACATTATAAGCAAACTATCTGCAACATGTACACATATATAAGGCACAATTTGAATTAGCCCTAAACTGAAACACGTTTGACCAAACACATTTAAGTTTACACAAAATATTTGAAATTGCACCGTTTCTCATCTTGACGTGAAATTGTTATGAGACATGTCACAAAACCGTACTTTATTATAATATTGAGATAATAATAACGGTTTTAAGTGGTTTAATGTCTTAATTCACAGAAAAATAAATTCACTCTCACTCTACTGATCTCTGAAAATGACCCTGTCTTTTGTATCAATTGATGCCTTTGAGAATTTTCAATTGGTGCTATAGAAGTTCATAAATACAATACTATAGAAAATTACATTGTGCTAAAGAAATCTGTCATACAATTATTATATTATTGGTATTATATTCAATAATTACAATTTTGACTATTACTTTGGCTCAAAACAAAACATCAGAAGATCGAATTTTACATTATTTATCGTAAATTCTCTAATAATGGCTGCGTAACAACGTTGCTATGCAATATACGGTCCTATATCGAAAATTTATGACCGACATCTCCATTATCGCTCACATAACAATTTCCAAACTGCCTCTTGAGCTGTTTCACTTTTGAGCCTAAACACCTTTGCGTTTTGGTTAAAATGATTTCCAAACGTTAATGAAAATCAGTAGGTTTGCCAAACACAAACACGTTTGGTAATCGAAATTGTGCCTATAGTAAACATTAAAAATTATATATTTTAGTTTAGAGAGGCTCCTGTGTGAAAGGTCTCAAAGCAGTTACAACATACATATTTTTACAGATGCAATAAAATTTGACAGACTTGGTTTCATTATACTGTTCTGCAGATTTGTTTGCTTTTTGCTATCATCAGGTTCAGAAATATCAATGTCATCAAACTTAACCATTTTCACACGCTTCCAAAACACTTTCTTGGTTGAATACAACTTCTGCCTCTATGTAAGAAAGGGTATTTAAAATTTAAATCTACTGCAAATCTAGCCGACAAATCGATATAATTTTGCAGTCAAATTCATGAAACTAACCGTTTTTCACGCGTTTTGGAAGCGAAAACATGTTGGCTATTGTTGGAATAGCCCAAGATCATAGAAATAACAGTCTATATTTAGAGATGAGTGTGTTTTTGTTGTGTGGTCGAAAACGACCGCATTGTCTGCAAAAGAGTTAAATATTAGCCCCTTAACTGTGTATTTAACTGTAACTCAGTGTAAAAGGACGGATATATCCGGGATCCCCAGTTAAGGGGTTACTATTAGTTAATCCAACTTCTATAGCACAGATGTAAAGCACCAGGGGCAACGGTCGATGGCGCACCGAAACCAGGCCGAATTATACACAGGTCGGACCGGATAAGTCACTCTAAAATCTAGTGTTATTTTATTTTATGGCTTCAGAATTAGGTTTAAAGTTAGTGTAAGTAAGCAAAAAATCTTGTGAATTTACATAGCACTTTTAAGAGTAGTGCTGCAGTAGGTGGGGTTGGCAAGGCATGGTCATTTCATCCAGAGGGTCATCGTGTTCAGAACATTATGGCTATGAAGCAGATGATTTTATAAGAGAAATCGAGGCGTTTTAATAGGAACCCTTAACCCCTTAACTGGGCCCGAGTAGGAGTTACAAATGTTTCAGTAAAGGGGTTAATGAGATGTTTGAAGGAAATTGTGACTGAGAGCTTGTTTGATTGTGGTATTTTGTGTGATGATTGATTCAGAAGACATAGGAGGGTGACATGAGATGAAGATTGGTGGATCGAGGATTTTGTGGCATTAATCCCTTAACCGGCCATTTATTTGTAACTCAGTGTAAAATGGACGGGTATACTCATCACGGCCGGTTAAGGGGTTAATAGTTTTCACAGGTATACTGGTTTTGATGTGTGAAGTGAATTATATATGTCATCGATATGGTTTTATATTTACCGGTTTTTGGTGTTGATATTTTAGGCTTCATTTCTAAACGATGGATTTAGAAAATCTTGAGGATATTGTCACACAGTTTCTTCAAGGTGACAGAAACGAATATGACAAGTTCCTTGTGAAGCTTAAAAGTTACAGTAGCCCGACGCCAACGGGATATGTGTTAGACGATGCTGTGCTTGTGTCGTATTTGAAGCAACTCAGCAAGTGCGCCACTTTGCTTAACAGACGATGTTCGGATCTCGTCTTCATAATCCTAAAAATCGATTGGCTGAGCAAAGACAAGACGACACTGAATGAATTTCACAACTTTGTATGCGAACTGGTTTCGGCGCAGACGTTTTACTTCCTTCAGAACGTTCTGGAGGCCTTTGCGTTGTACTTCAGGCCGAAAGACCCGAATTCAACGGTTCTCGATAAGATGGAAATAACAAACGGACACAAGGTTGCGTTCAGCCAGTTGCACTGCACTCTTCTGGCCGTTCTGAAGGCTGTTCCTACTTCTCGCCCGTTGCTGTGCGAGGTGCTGTGCAAAAGGTGCCCCCACATTGAGGTGACACAGACCTACAGTCAGTTAGCCTATGTTTCTAACGTCCTTAGATTGACGTTGCATCCGACAGAAATTTTGTCGCAGAAAATGAGACGCGAATTGATTCAACTGGTTGTCAGTCACTTGATAAAACTTGATGCATTGGTAGCTCGAGATGACCTGTTGGAATCTGAAGATTTGATCGGCACGGAAAATCAAATAAGTAAAGGTACAAGCGTCGTCAACGCAGAAACACGCGAAGACTTTGGATGTTCTGATGACAAACCTTTTCAATTACATCGTAGAGCAGTGCTTTCGTGACGGGACGTTCGACTTGAATTCCGGAAAGCAGTTGTATCTTGACCTGCTCGCTGCTTTTGATCTTCTACTATTGCGGACGCAGAAGTCCTGCCATGTTCAGTTCTTGTTGTTTTACATTTGCAGTTTGTCGAAGACGTTTGCGGAAGGGTTTGTCAATTTTCTGTGGGAGAAGTTAGAAAATCCGGCCACCGAACCAATATACAGACAGATGGCTGCCATGTACGTTGCCAGCTTCTTGGCGAGGGCAAAGTACGTTAGCATTAGCAGCATTAAGAATCGCATGTTGAAAATGAAAGAATGGATCGACAGATACATTGCACTTTCGTACGATTTCGGCGTCGATCCAACCCCAGTGCATCACGGTCCTTTCTACTCGGTGTGTCAGGCTTTGTTTTATCTCTTCACTTTTCGACACAAAGAATTACTCGACACCGAAAAGGGACGACAGTTCTGCAAGAGCTTGAACTTCCAGCGCATCGTCGCGTCAGACTTAAACCGCTCCGTTTTTGCCGCCCGCTGATTGCGGTCGGCTTCAGCGCGGTTGTACGGAACAACTACATTGCGATGTGTGACACGATACTGGAAAAGAACAGAAGATGCTTCATCCCCGAGCTGACTGATTCTTCTTCGTCGCACTTTTCCAGTCTGGTCTTCCCCTTCGAACCATACCTTTTGCCGCAATCATCCTTCTACGTCACTCCGATTTTTCAGGAATACATATATCCCGAAATTTTCCAGATGTCGCCAGAGCACAACACCGTCGAAGCGGAAGAGATGTCATTCATGGATATTGATGATGAAGAACATGAATTTTTGGCTATCAATCCAGTTTCTAGTTGCAACATTGAAAGCTTAAGCAGTATTGGTTGATAGAAATGGCTTTGAAACTTGTTTGTATTTAAATCTAATATTATACTTTGCCCAAGCGTCAAGTTTTATGATTCATAATATATTAGCCCTTAAACTTCCAGGTAGTTTGTAACTATTTATGCAATGTAACCGAATATACTTGGTTCTGGCATTTCAAGGGTTAAATGTGACTAGATTTAATAGCCAGTAGTAGAAACTGCATTGTGACATTTCCATGGAGATTTCTTATAATTTAGTGTTAATTTTTCATTCATCTATTAAATTGTCTCACTTGTTAGAATGATTATAATTTCTTATAGCATGAATTTGAGTCTGATTGTGAACTGTATTATGCTAATTTGAGGTAGTCTCTTTTGTTTTGAATTAAGATAAATAATGGACATATATCATTTATGCCTTGGGTGTGAGCAATGTTTCATATGCCAGGGTCTGAGAGTTTAATTCACTGGCCCAGGATGGTACTCTGTGGGGGTAAAAATTTTGCTCTTTTGTTATGTGATCCTTCACCTAGACTGAAAATTTTTCGGGGATGGGAGTTTAACCCCTTCCTTTTACAACCACTTCTATGAATAGCATGAAAATTACTTTGACAAGATGGTTATTGATTTATTTATTTATAAAATTTGATGTAATTAATTAATCATAAGTTTACTGCATTTTACTGCAATATTTATTTGTGAGATCCCATGTAAACAGTGTAGAAATGTTGATCCAGAAGTAGAGAATTAATTTTAATGGTCTGTAATATGGTGAGTTGCACAATTCTATGGGTGGTTTTAAAAAACCTACCTGCAATTATTACCAAAGAAAGCACTATACAACTACTGTATATTGAAGGGAAAAGGAAGACCAAGAAAAACATGGATAGAAAACTTTAAAAAGGATGCAGAAAAAATGCAAATGAACTTCATCCAAATGACCAAGGGAGCAAGAGACAGACGGAAGTGGAAATAACTTATTCAGATACATCATCCAACCCAATAGGGAATGACGGAAGGAAAGAAAGAAAGAAGACCCACAATAATGGAATAAAGCCAATGGTATTGTAGGTGACTAAATCTACACAAAAGTTTATGCATTAGAAAAAGTGACTTTTTTGATTCACGACATTTTGAATGCTGTTTATGCTGCTGTTGTCAGGCCCGTCTTTACATTTTAAAAATTGGGCACAGTGCATGGAGCCCTGCACATCTTAGGGACCCCGTGCAAAAACGTGATGACTTTTTTGTTTTTTTTGCTTTTCAACATTGAAAAACATTTGGAGATTACCTTTTTTTCCTTGTCAACATTGAAAAACATTTGGCAAAGATCCTTTTTTTGCTTGTCAACATTGAAAAACGTTTGGAGGATTACTCTTTTTGCTTGTCAACACCTGATCTTCAGCAAGGGCCCCACAGGCCGCCAGGTGCCCAGGGCCTTCACACAGATATGAGACGGGCCTGGCTGTTGTATATACTGTAAGTCCAATGCTTGTGGATGAAAGATTATAAAACAGTATTACCGGTAAATTATCTTGTTGGCAGAGTTAATGTTGGTTGACTGTCTCCTTTAATTATATCTGAATGGTTTGTTTGATAATGTTACCAAAGTTCTTTTTCAATAGCAACACATTAATATTGTTCAAAAAACAATCTGACTTACAATTATTTAATTATCAATGAAGAGCCTATTCAATTCTTACAATTTACAAGTGCTTCAAAATGTGAAATTCTGTCTTATAATCAGCACAATATTTCTCTTTTTGTGCCAAATACTGTATCAATGTACCTTTTAATTTTAAGGCTTTGGTGATTTTATATCACAGAAATATGTGCGATTTCATTAGTAAGCACAGCTTATATAAGTAAGTTCTAAGATGAAGGGACAAATGGATCCTGAATGGTTTATAAGTTCATGTTCAATGTGAGTCCAATTAATTAATTAATTAGTTATTAAATATGTTTATATACAATGACTTCATTTAACACTTGGTTGAAATGACGGGTTTATTTATTGTCACTGCAGTGGAATTCACTGGATTGGAACTCTGTTTTCTTTTGCCCACTTCTTCATTGTCCGGACAATGTACTCGACCTGAGGATTGGCTGTACTATGCAGCATCCGTATGATGTCTGGTAGAGTTTCCCTACATCGAAACAACTTCATATTATTAATACAGCCGTCATAGAAATAATCAAGTGAGCATAGAATGCCAGTTTTGCACAATAAAGAACCATAACAAGTCCTATTAACCTGTGATGCACAACAGAAGTGTAGGGAAATTACAAATTAAAAATTGTCAAATTTAGAGAAGATGTGAAATCTGAATATTTTACTGAAAGTACAGTAAATAAGTGTTCTGGAGATATGAAACAGGTTTGGGATTCACTTTAGTCGAGTGCTTTAAAAGTCAAAGTTTACTTATAAACAAAATAATTTAAAATTGCTTAGAATGCTTCTAAAGGTCATGCCCTTGGTCTTGATTTTGGCATCCTTGCCCTCACCTAGCATATAATTAAAATGTATTATCCTATATTAAAAGCCTGATTTTTTAGATTTTGACAAAAGAGAAAAGAAGAATATGAAACACTTTATGACATCGGACATTATTACTTTGGCTCATGTCCAGCTATGATCATCTGGAAAACGCCAACACATGCTCCTCGTTTTCCCTCCCAATACTCGGGATTAGGCTCGAGGCGCTCAAGAACGTCAAATGCCTTGGCTGCGTAGTAGAACAGCCCCATCTACAGAAATCATCCGTCAGGGCTCATCCATATAGTATGTATGCAAAAAACAGGGTTGGAGTTGCTGGGGTGGTTGGGGGGGCGGGGGTTGAACCCCCCAGCTAACTGCAGCCCTCCCAAAAATCGCATATCTGTACAAGTGTACATGCAGTTTCTGTCATGCATTGAATTTCAGGCCTCAACCCCCCAGCTCAAATTTCACAACTCCAACACTAGCAAAGAAGTCATATCCCCCCGTTGCATATAGAGTACATAGGAAAAATCTCCAAAATGTGAACCCCTCAGTGTGTACGTACTATATGTACTATATGGCAATTAGCATTTTACACCAAAATGTTTACTACATGTAACAGTATCATAGTAGGAATGCAATAAATGTTTACTAGCTTGACTGCTAATGAGGAAAGGGTCGTGATGTTGGCAAGAGTAATTTCAATGTATATCACAGTCTAGAGATTAAAATGCTACATAATAATATATACAGTAAAATTTAAAACTCATCTTTTTGACCTGGCTTATCCACCATAGACTGTGTCACCTGGTTGTCCTGTTGAATATCCTAGATTTGACCTGGATCTTAAATTATTTTGATTTGGTGTGCCATCGGCTGATGCTTCTGTGCATTATGAAGTGGTGCTATAGAAGTTCAAGATTAGCTAAGATTTATCAGTCTTATGTGAGGCTAACAATGTTTTTGCTAAGATACAGAATAATGCTAAAAGGCTAGCTTCATATATCTGTAGATTAAACTTTTGCAAGGAAATAATTTTCTTAATAATAATAATAATAATAACAATAATAATAATAATAATGTGATTTTAAGTGGTTTAGGAGGCAAGTAAGCCTGTGTGAAAACCACTGATGTAACTGATGTAAATAAATAATAATAATAATAAATAATAATAATGATGATAATAATAATAATAATAATAATAATAATAAAATAATAATAATAATAATAATAATAATAATAGTGGCTCAGTAGGGTCTGCTCTGTGTGAGAGCCATTATTCTTCACCTATCCATTCATCCTAATTATGGTAATAATAATAATAATAATAATCATCATCATCATCATACCCTGTAGCAGTCGTTGGAAATGAGTTGCAATAGACTGAACGAGTCCCCTGATGTTTCCATTTTCAGGTAGAGTTCCCATGCAAGGCGAGGCTTTTTGTTCATAATGACTGCAACAGAAGACAAAACACAGAGAATGAAACGGAGTAAGAACAGCTTCAGAACATTTAACCCCTTAACCATGTATTTAACTGTAACTCAATGTAAAATGGACGGATATATCCGGATCCCCAGTTAATGGGTTACTGGTAAGCATGATTAAAACAACCATACTGACAATAATCCTACAACTAAATGACAATTAAGACGAGTCTTACGTGGAACATGAAAGTTATTTAGCAGGGTTTTTTACTGTGTGTACATTAAATGTACTGTACAGTACTTACAACATCGAGCCAACCAACTGAGATAGATGTAGTCGCTCTTGATTCTTTCGTTCTGTATCAACTGAAAAGCCTACGAGAGACAAGATACAATTAAACTGCGGAGTGTACGGGTTCAACAGGTGGGGATGGAGGTTTGAAAATATGCCTTTTTTGCATAACGTAATATATGGACGGTCCCTTAAACTGTTTCTTTTCTGCATGGAAATGTACATGCCATTTAATTTTGTGAACTACATAGAGATCATAAAAGACAAAGTATTGCCCCCCCCCCATAGTCGCCCACAGAACAATGGATGAGCTTTCTATATAAAGCTGGACAGATTACCGTATACGATGAATGATATAAGCAGGTAATTGCCAGCAATTTACATCTGCAGAACCACAATATTATCTATATTACCGGTACCCAACTCTACCACTAAGTACCGGTACTGCACTGTTCAAATTCCACGGCACTTCTCAATCCACAACCAAGCATTGGCATTGCATTCTACCCTCCAAGATATCCTTTGCTCTGTACAAGAGCCCCTCTTTATTTGCACAGTGTACAGAAGGTTAACTTCATAAATTCTGCTATCGGGTTGAATTGCTTACCCATCTAAAAACCATTCGAAACCTACAATCAAAGTGAAGACAGTAAGATGGGTACAATGGTACATGTATGCAAGTTTTGTATTTACCAAGTCAAAAGCTAAAGATACTTAGGAAGAGACGCCTACTTCTTCGGCTTCCTTGTATTTGCCAATTGCTGCTTTTGCCTGGCCATAGTTAAAATTGAATGTATCATCGTTGTAGAAGTAACTCTAACAGAAACAAACAAATATATCAATTGTGTAGATCTTGATTTTGGACACATACTCAGAATGGAAAAAATAAGAAACCCGAAACGAATTTTCAGCTACAAGGCAGAGGGGAGAAGATCTAAAGGAAGACCGAAAAGACGATGGGTGGACAGATTGGAAGAGGATCTGAACATGGCAGGGCTGAATCTCAATGGAAAAACTGACAGAAGACACCCAGGGTTTATTCTAGGATTTCTCTGGGGGGAGAATTTCTCTCCCCAAAGTTTGAATTTTCCCCCAAATTTTTTTGGCATTTTGGCAAGTAGTATGACTTCTCCAATGTTTGTCCCTCAAATTTTTAAACTCCCCCCAATGTCTAGGTGGCTAGAATAGCCACTGGAAGACACCGTGTGACTTTAGAAGAAATAGCAATGGACAGAGAACTTTGGAGAGATGTCATGGAGAAGTCAATAGCTGGACACAGTTTGAGGACAAAAAATTGACCTGACCTGAATTAGAAAAGCCATACCTTTATGGAGTCCAGGTAGATCAGAACGTCATGATACTGCTTCAGAATGTAAAAGCACGAAGCCATGCACTGACGACCAGGAATTGTATCTGATAAGCACAGAAAATGCGGCTTCACTCAATTTAATGCAGATCTACGGACTGCGGCTCTATTCTCTTGCAAATCTGTAAGTCAATTCTCTTTAACCCCTTAAGTGAAATGTTGACAAGCATCACTCGTCATACAGGTTTATATGCCACAGACACCATACATTCGTTGGTAGCGAAAGGGTTAATAAATCAGTGCAAATAACAAAACTATGTTTTGACAAGACCAACAACTATTTTCTCGATAACAAAGCAGTGCTGTTGAAAAATAAACAATTAAGACTTCACACACACACACACACACATTCATCTTCTACATGAAAACTACAAGCTATACAACATCATCATTTCAGGGGTTCATGAACCATGAACCAAGAATATAGGTTCCTCAGGTGTAAGTTTTCTTAAATGAACCATTCCAGGAAGTTACGAATAGGTAATAAGGGTACATATACAAATAGGTAATAAGGGTACATATACGAATAGGGTAATAAGGGTACATATAGGAATAGGGTAATAAGGGTACATATACGAATAGGGTAATAAGGGTACATACCACATTCGCTAGCGGAACCTCCAACCAGCTGGAAATATTGCTGAGCGATTTTCAAATGGTCCTTCTGAAAATTAAAACAAGCAACAATATTTCATAAACCTTCATTTCTTCTTCTTAAACATAACCAACTGTGAACTATTTGGGAAAAACTGCTTACTATCTATCTGATATCATCAAGGTTCGTACGAAAAATTTGACTTTTTATCTATCCTTGGCTTTGTGTGAAAATGTGGGGGCTCAACCCCTGTACCTTCCCCCTTCCCTGTGGTAGTATATCAGAAAGTGGGGGACTCTAGTCAGAAGCCTAATGGAAGTTTACGCTCATGATCCTTGGTCAAAATTTTAGAAAACAGTTCAAAATCCTGTTCTATGCTTTTCCACACAGAGGGGTCTTTCAGAGTCAGACCAGCACGGGGTAAGATGGTCATTTCCCAAGCCCCCTCCTCCCTCCCAGATATTTAAAGAGTGGACAAGTCAGTAAGCAGTGACAACGAATTGACAATAATATAATCAAGAGATTCATAGCCTAAGATAGGGTAAGGGGGATACTGATAGACTAAAGTAGACTAATACAGCCTAAATAGAGACATTTTCACATACAGATCCTTGTTCATAGCCAACAGATGCATTGACAACACCCTTCAAGATGTACTCCTGAGGAGTTGCTGGATCGAGATCTTTCATCAGATGGTTCGCTCCATTTATGTCATCTGGGAACAACATTAATTTCTTTTAAATGCATCAAATGGCCATAAAATATAGCATATAGAAAACCTCTGTGACAAATTGATACTAGTATAACAGGCCCACCGAGAGAAATTTCGTGCCCCTGTACAGAAGGGAAGTCACGGGCCCCTAACAAATGTGAAAAACTGCTAATGACCTTTTCTTGCTTGTTAGGCTTTTTCAGGATGTTAATACGTGACCGGCCCGGGCCCCTACAGTCGCCGGACCCCAGCATGAAAAACTGATGATGACCTTTTTTGCTTGTTAGTCTTTTTCAGGATGTTAATACTTCACCGGCCCAGATCCCCTAAAGGTAGCCGGGCCCTGTGCATTTGCCCCCCAACCCCTCTCGTCAGTCCAGTAACAAAATAATAACAACATAAAGGGTCCATCAACCAATATAATTTTTTTTCTACAACATCCAATCTAATCAACTTCTATAGTCTCGATTTCAAATCAAGAACCATTTTATATTGCTGAAACAACAACCAATTTTGATTTCATGGGTGAACAATCGATTTCTCAACCCAATAATTAATTGACTGACAGAAAATATTGCTACCTTGTTTCAAATGATAAATGACCAGGTTAAGACGCGCTTCGGGAATTACGTCAACCAGCGGGGGCAACACTTGCAAAGATCCCTGTCCACCACGAAACACAACCTATGCAAAAATCATTATGAAGGTCACATTTGAAGCAAGCAATCGAATAATTTTAAATTATTAGAAGTGTCAAATGTTTTATCGAAAGCTGAACACATTTAGTACATGCATAACTATGTACAGCAGAATCAATTGTTTTTCAAAATACAAACTTTTTTATAACAAAACTCTGAGGCCACAAACTTTCAGGTCAGGTCGGGTCTTCGTCCTCCAGCTGCGTCCAGCTATCGACTTCTCCATGACATCTCTCCAAAGTTCTCTGTCCTTTGCTATTTCTTCCAAGGTCATTCGGTGTCTTCCGTCAGTTTTTCCATTGAGATTCAGCCCTGCCATGTGCAGATCCTCTTCCAATCCGTCCACCCATCGTCTTTTCGGTCTTCCTTTAGATCTTTGGGGGGGAGCGGAAGATGGCAGAGTGGGTTACGTGGTACGAAGCGGGTTCAAGCCCCGTTAGTGCCCCTAGTGGCTTTCACACAGGCAGTAATGCATTCTAAGCCACTTTAAATCATGCCAAGTTTCCCCTCTGGTTTAACTTGACTCCAGGGCAATTGTCACAATGCGTTTGTGAACTCCAGTATCAGTTCCACTGTACCATATTGCGTATCCATTTATCGCCATTCTCTCACAGCCCACCTAATGGGTCTCTAAGTCATCGTTAAACTTATGACTTCGCGAGAATGCAGGAATTTAAAATTTCAGTAAATTCACGTGAAAACCATCTAAATGATATTGACCATAGAAAAAGACTTATCGAACACCCTAGATTCTTAGATGAACTTACAAGATTGTGTTTTATCAGATCTCTGGCATAAATGAAAGATGGAGAGGCCACATCTTGTAGAGTCTTCAGCTCAGCCTGTCAAAGCAAAACATTTACATCTGATGCATAAAGAAAATTACAAAACTGCACAATAACTTTATTTGCAATAATAAAGTCAAATTCTCATAATCTCACACTGAGCTGCACAGTCTTACTACTTAGGGCCTTCTAATCTCCTGTAGGCTTTTATAACTTATTCCTAAACAACGATCAATGCTACAAATTTCTATGATTGCATAAGAGGAAGCAATGCACCGAAGCTAACAACCAATGACCTACCTCGGCTGCTTTCCCGTTGTAGAGTCGAAAATGATTGCAGGCCTTGAGGTTAAGTGCAGTGGCACTATCCGGATAGTGATTCAGATAAACAGCCAGAACTTCCTACAAATTCATTTACGGCAATATAGTTTCAGTATTTTGTATACACAGGGTGGCGCAAAAAACCGGACTAGTCACATTTAGGTTTGCATTTAGTATAGTCCGATTTTTCCCCACCCTGTATAGTGTTTGATTATAGCAATTAAAAACTCAGATCAGAGTTAATCCTTTGCGTCCTTTTTGAACCTTTATTACTGAACTTTACATTTTATTACTCACAATAACTTGTAATTTTTTAGAGTCACAATAAAATCTATCTTTCCATGCATCTAATAATGAGGCAATTATATAGCACCAGTTATAATAGTCAAAGTTATCAATATTGATAGTAGTACAAATCCATCTGCAAAAAATAAAGTCATTCTAGAGGTCAGACAAAGTGGGAAACAGTATACTGTACTGGTAAAGACATAGAGACACTCAAAATGAAGTAAAATGATGTAGGAATAAATGCTGTATTTGTCAAAGATCAAATTGTTTTTAAAATATTTATGCAAATTATTAATTAAATTAATAAATCAGACCAGGGTGTATATATATATATATATATATATATATATATATATATATATATATATATATATATATATATATATATATATATATATATATATATATATATATATAACTTATACGATGTCATAGGCATAATAAAAGACCTCAAATACATCACTAGGCCAATCTGCATCCAAACCAATCTATAACCTAGAAAATTCTAAGTTCTAAGAAAGCAATATCATTTACCTGTGATACGTCATAATAGTCCAACTTGTAATAGCACAGAGCGACATATACGTTGAGAGCTAAGTAATCCCTGAAAAAGAACAAATAAATTTGACAAAATACATAAAATATCATGGTGCAGATATTAACAGCACTCAGAATTTTGGAAATTAATTTTTCGATATATTAAATTTATTGTAAAAAATGAAATTGCTGGTGTCAATTTATCTTGACCTACCCCCGTCAACAAGTGTCAACTTTTCAAACCCCCTCCCCTGTTTTGTTGACGTAATTAATGGACAGCCCCTTATTACACTACATTGCAATGCTAAAACCTGAGTCGATTATGTCAGACCTGTTGTCCAGCAGGATCCGTTTGTAGATATCTATGGCCTCCTGGTAGTGACTGCGAAGGTAATGAATCGAGGCGAGTGAAAGTTGATCCTCGATAACATCCTTTAGGTTGGAATGGTACCCCATCAGCTTCTTCTCATCACTAAACTTATGCGACAGGTGGAACAGCAGGCGGTTCTGTAGAGGACCTTTTGGAGCTGAAACAAAATGATCATCGTTCAATATATATATATATATATATATATATATATATATATATATATATATATATATATATAAAAGAAAAGAAAATTTATATAGCCCAAATGAAATTTTATTACTTTTGTATCTAAATTTTTCATGTTTTTCCTCTTTTAAAATTTGTAGGTTTACCACCAAACTTTATGGTCAATTGAAGAGGCCAAGATTATGAAGACTAATGAAGACAGAATAATTCAAATATAACAAGGGCACCCATATATATATATAAATAATTAAAAATTAAATAATTATGCTTATAAAGGACAAGTGAAAAGGATCTGCATGCTGCAAACATTTAAACTGACAGAACTATTTAGTCAACATCAGTGTAAGCACTGATGAATGACAATGCACCGATGCTCTGAAGAAAATCTTATATTAGAAAAAGGAAATTTAAAAATTACAGTAATCAATTAATCGAAAACTTTCCATAGCATGATCTTGCAATGCATAGTGAACTAGTCAAAAAGTTTGATTTTAAAAAAAATATATTTTTAATAAAATCTTATTAATAATATATTGATGATTAGCAATAATAATAATAATAAAAATGATAATAATAATAATAATAATAATAATAATAATAATAATAATAATAATAATAATAATAATAATAATGATAATGATAATGATAATGATAATAATAATAATAATAATAATAATAATAATAATAATAATAATAATAATAATAATAATACCGGTAGCTGGATTTTAAGAGGTCTGGTAGAATGTATTCTGTGTTGAAAACCAAGCCATAATTTATGGATTAGACTTTGCAAGGTCTTAGCCCAAACTCTGAAGAGATATATGTCAAGTCAAGTCAGTGCCATAACTGTAAAAGCAGGTAATACTGTTACACTGCACTAATTTCCATCCTTATATATATACAATTTTAAAATAATTTTTTTTAAACTATGGAGCTACAAATAATATTAACATCATGCATATTGTCAATAACTTAACAGCAATATTTTAGACAGGCTCAACAAACGATGGTTGGTGCTGAGAGAAACATAGCAATGCCTTTGAAAGTATTCAAAGAATCAGATCAGAATTCAATCTGCAAGAAACACTCAAAAACTTTGACAGTACCAACCGTTTTGTGAAAAGAAAATGAAATTAAAATTCTGCGAGGCTGTGAGGTCAAAGAATATACAACAGTTTACTATGATGCTCCGTGCAAAATGAAAATGTAAAGGGCCAGCACTGCTCAAGCCGTAATTTTGCTAGCCAGAAATAGTGCACTGCTTTTCACTGAAGACATTATAATGTCTCTGCATATTCGAACCAAAAATCGTGGATATGATGAAACCAGCCATAAAAAGTCCCTGGCCATTGTACTTGAGTTTGCAAACTTCGAGAGAATTACGGTAATCTAGAAAGTGAAGTGCTTCTATGGAAATTCTGAGTGCAACAGAGTTCAGAGCACAAGATGATCAGTGGTGTAAAGTGCCACATTCGTGCCGGTCGGTGCTTACCACCATCCTTAGAGTGGTTGCCTATCAATTCTTCCGCTGAAAGTAACACAATAATCTTACTTTCACATCAAAATCTATCGTTCTCACAATTTTCCACTCATACGGTTACTCTGTACACAGGGCCGCCGAGAGAATTTCCGGGCCCAAGTGCAGAAAATAGTCACGGGCCCCTGATCTGACAAGTACCCGGTAGGCCTATGTGAAAAAGTTGATGACCATCTTTTTTGCTTGTCAGTCTGTCTTTTTCAAAGCAGAATTCCACAGAATTCCAGGGTCCTCGTTACAAGTACATACAGGTACAAGTGTTACAAGCGTGAAAAAGTGTTGATGACCTCTTTTGGGCCCATTTGAGCTCCATGGGTCCCGGAACAATGTTCCGGCTGCACCCCTCTCTCCTCAGGCCTGTCTGTACATTAGCAGAAACAAAACCACAAGGTTGGCACCATTTTGGTACAACGATAAACTCCTTTCTCCAATTTCTGTTACTTCCAGGAAGCAGTGCAGCTATTATAAAGAAAATGACTAACATTTGGAAAGCTAAATCAATTTTTTTAGCATTCAATAAATATAAGATTGGCAGAAAACTTAAATATTTGGAAGCTTGGACAGACAGATTTATGAAACTGCATAAAGAATAATAGCATGATGCATAGGTTGTCCAGGTTTGTGCATAAAATGTGTAACTACATGGAATGCCCACTGAGGAATAGTAAGTTGCAAATACAGGGTGGCACAAAAAACGGACTATATTAAATGCAAACCTAAATGTGACTAGTCCGTTTTTTTGGTGCCACCCTATACATGAAGGGCTATGATGCTAAGTGCTGTCTGAAAAAAGTGCAAAATCAGCATGTTATACAAGAAAAAGTAGAATAGCATCATTCCAAAAATAGTCACAGAATTCGTTCTGGTTAACGTCATTCTTCATTGCTAAGAATTCAGGTCCAATCGTACATACCATGGAGAGATGCTTTCTCTGCATCGGTGTACATTCCCAGCATGAAGTAGCAACATCCAAGATAGGTCCAGACATCTGGATGACAGCTGTCCTTCTTTGTAAGCTTCTCGTATATCTAAAGATATACAGATGTGCAGCCATCTAATCACCAATACATAATTCTAAATTCTAATGTCATACAAGCAAAATTCTATTCCCATTTAATTAGCCCTCTAGCCCCATAAGTCCAATATTTTGGCTTTGTAACGTAGTGGTTATACAGAATGCTGGCGCAAAATGGTTAACTGATGTTCTCTTACAATGGCCAACTAAACATAAAATTTGCAGTATTTCAGTGACTATAATTGTGGTGGTGGTGATGGTGGTGGTGGTGGTGCTGATGGTAACTGGAGATCAGTGCAAGGCCATATGCTCAATTGAGCATGGGACTACCTTAAACTTTAATTGTAGTGGTAGTGGTGGTGATAGCAGCACAGATGTTAAAAGCATTACACAAAAGCATTACGTAAATAATGTAGGATCATATATTATGTTGTTATACTATGCTATTATTTTATGTTATTATACCTCATGTAATATTACAATTTTTTGGTTACTTCCTTTCGGGATTGCCGATCCCTTTAGTAGCCTTATTTCTTCCTGTCATTCAAGTATTAATTTTTTATGTCTATACTAGTTAATATTAAAGTTCTACATGTTTATCTTTTCTAACTTTAAATATATAATTATTTTATATATATATATATATATGTTTATATATATATATATATATATATACATATACAAAATTTACAAATTCCTACCTCCATTGACTGCTTGTAATCAGCGAGATGAAACGCACAGTATGCCATCCACATGCTACTCTCATCATTGCTCTTTCCACTATTCCGCTCAAACTGTAAAGACAACCTCAGATGACATCATAAATGCTACAAGCGCCATGATCACAGGCTGTTATCACTGCTATCAAAATCATCATAGTAGTCAGCATCACACAGATGTAAACTTCTATTAGCCACTAAGCCAGAGTCCTCACCTTCTGAGAGACTAAACAAGGTAAGGGAAAAGTATAGGGGTTGGGCCCAGTGGCGTAGTGACGGGGGTTATATCGGTATATATACCCCCAAAATCAGACTACCATAAAATTTTTAACGTGTTTTTTAAGATTTCAAAGTTTTTTTAAAATTTATACACCCCTCCCAAATCACATTATAACCCTCCCCCAATCAAATTCCTGGCCACGCCTCTGGTTTGGCCCCTACTTTTTCATTCAAGTTTATGCCTATGCATGATGCTGATCACCATCAAAACCATTACCATCCTTCACTTTAATCCGCAAATGTCTCTTGCATTCGGCAAAGAGATTAATATTTTACCTCAAGCAGTGTCATGGCACCAGTGTAATCCCGAGCCTGGAGGAAGTCTTCAAGCTTGGGAACAGATTTGCTTTCTTTTTCTTTTGCTGCCTGGACCGCATTTGGACCGGCGGCTGGTTTGTTTCGTGAAAGAAGCTGCAAGTGAATCGATAAATCAATCAGATTGGAAGCAGTTTATCTAAGTCATCGTCACATTTATAAAACAATCAATTGCAGAGACTAGTCAGAGTATTCCAGCTTAGGACGAAATAATATTTTGAGGATAAATGAGTAAAGTGTTGATGGAAAAATCTGAAGATGTTGCAAGAAGCGAAGAAAATCGCGACTGAGAACTTGTTGATTGACCGTGAGGTATGCTGGGAATAAGTTGAACGATTGAACCAAAGTTAGAGTTTAAATTTGAAGCCACACTTTGGGTCTCGATCGCCCAAACAGCGCCTTTCCACCTCCTGCATCGACTTGTGTCAAGTACATTATTAGAATGGCGCTTTAGAAGTTCTTGAGTTAGTCTGTTTCGGCGACTGAGGCACCACGGGTACAAGCACGGCTTCATTAGCAACGCTCGTAAACACCGCTTACCATCAAACAGATAGAGAATTCTGCAACAAAAATCGCTTTCTATCACACCGAAATCTTTATTCGAATCCTTAAAATAGCACAGAGCGGATTAAATACTATCAAAACGCTTTTAAATTCCGGCTTTATTTGTATTTGTTCAAAGCGGAGAATAGCAACGGCCAAGAATGTGCCTCGTTCTGATATGTAGAGCCTCGTTCTGAGCCAGTGGTTCTCAACCCGTCGTCCACGGACAACAAGTGGTCCGCGAGAGGGGGTCTAGTGGTCCGCGGAGAAGTCTGGAGAACGTAAATAAAAATTAGGCATATATATTTTCCAGATGAAGATCTGAAAAGTGCGACGATCAAACCTAGATCATCAGCACAAAAGGTTATCGGCACATTTTGTGTCCATTTTGTGTGTATTTTTGTGCATTTTCAACGTTTCTGGAATGACTTGGTCTTTTGCGGATGGATTTGAAGTACCATCGATTGATACCCTTAGGTGTTAGAACTGGTGCTATAGAAGTGCGTGCTTATTATTATAAAACACTGCAGTCGGGTCAACCTCAATATTTGAAATCTAATCTAATCCCATAAACTTCTACAGCGCCACTTCGTAATGCACAGGAACATCGAAATCTATGCTATAATGCTAGGCCATCCAAAAATTCTCATTCAGCAAGATTCGCTAATTCATTGTTAAATACAGTATACCTAGAACCAACACTGAAATTGGCAAGAGAGCTTTCTTTATTTCTGGTCCACCTCTGGTATTAGTCAAAATTAGTGGTATAATCATTAGTGATTAAAACGAGTATTAATTTCTATGGCATTAAGACCATAGATTTAGTAATAGCGAAACGGAGGTTGATCATATGATATAATTTAGTCCTATTGAGATCGGTTTGTTTAGTATAAGGATCTCCGTCATGTTGTTTTAATCCTATAGGCCTATATCTTATTTAATCCAGCGTTGATCAGCATGGAAGAGCCCCGGATCCTTGTCGTCGACTCCAGCCGTCGCCACAATAACGACCGCAATTCCACTGGATTCGGATCATCGTCGACCCGCGAACCGGCGTTTAACGTGAGTATATTAATAGTAGTCGTAATAATAATAACGCGCTTCTATAGCACCGGTAATAATACTCTAAGGGTATCAATCGATGGTACTGCAAATACATCCGTAAAAAATCAGATCATTCCAGAAATCAGTCAGTGGGAAACAGCGAGATAGACTATACTATTACTGCTGCTATTAATAATAATAATAATAATAATTATTATTATTATTATTATTACTGGGTCCCTTTTTGTGACTATTGGTTGTAAAACGGAGAGGGAACGCGGTTACAAAACCTGTAATCATTGCACTACCATGGGATTTTACCAGTCGCTTGGCTATATATCCTAGAAAAATGCCAGGTAGACTCGATATTGGGGCATTGTCTAAATTTGGATGTTGTCGATTTGCATCCTGTTTTTGCAGAAAACTTGATTAGATTTGCAATGTGCCAATGGCAATTTGCAGAGGTTCACATCGACTGAAGGTTTTAGTTCTGACTGCATCCCTCTGTGCTGTGCATCTGCATTATTAGAGACCATTAAAATTAGGATTAAATTTTTGGAAAATCAGGATGAATCAATGAAAGAATCTCTTAATCAATTTGGAAGATCAGCTGATGTTGAGTGTATTAGCATACTGGTGCTACATAAGTTTTGTAGTTATTTTGTTATTTAACTAATGGCTCAGTTGCGCTGCAGCTGATCTCGTGTTCTGAGTTTTACTGCAGACAAATGTTTAGTTTAGTTTAGTTTAAAACTCTGAATTGTTAGCATGCTAGTGCTTATGGAATATGAAATTAATTTGTGATAGGGTCATTTGCAGAATAGTTTGCAAGAGGACCAATTACCAAGCATCTATGAAGTAAAGCGGTACAAGACGGTGAACAATATATGGGCAACCATTCTGAGTTTAACGATTGAGGTCAGTGACGAATTTCTCAAAACTAAAGCAATGCACATTTTTTATACATTTCTAATACATATTTCTATGTATTTACTGTAAATTCCCTTGTACAATCTAGGTCTCAAACATAAGCCAGATCTCCAATGCAAACTATGGGTAAAACCGTAAAAGCCAATTTATCTTAATAGAAGCTGTGTCTCAAATATAAGCCGGGGCTTAAATACAAGCCGAGGCTAATAGGCATTTGTTTTAATTGAATGTAGAGACTTATATTGGAGAATTTACAGTATGACGACTTTCAAAAGTCAAAAAGTCAAAGTCCTTCCCCGAGCCTCACGGGCTCATAAGGCGGCACTGATCTCCGTTGCTATAGCCCTCAGCCAGGCGTGCAATGCCACGGATACGGGGCTAGTGTACCGCACAGCGTACCTGTTTGACTTATCGCAGAGATTTTTACCACTGCTCATCATTTTACCACCGCGAAAAAGGCTGAGTTGACCTTTAGGGCTCCTGCGGGACTCGAACCCACGACCTCCTGCTCCATCGTCCAATGTTGTTACCACTCTGCTATCTTCCCGCCCCTAACGACTTTAAGTAGAGTCAAATTCGTTTAATGTCACTCTTAAATATCATTGTTTGATGCCACACTTCTTGTTATGTGACCACATTTGTGAGGCCTGTTTACTACTTTGAAACTACACTGACTATGATCTTTATTTGCTTTTTACGTCTTATACAGCAAATCCGTGGTTCTCATGCTCACGTTCTAAGATTAATTGGATTGATGCATATTTTGAATTCTTTTATTTGGAATAATTTTTTTCTCCCATATTTGACTTAATTGCAGGCGATTTTGGTCGCCGTCGTCGTTCAGCTGCGGTGGTACTGTTGGGACATGCGCTGCGGCGTTCACGCCTCCTCCGTGGCGATCTATTTAAACAGCGCCGTTTGGCTTTACACCTTAGTTATTCACCGTTACATTCGTCACCAGAGGGATCAACTTCGAAGGTACGGTTATGCCGAGTTTTATCACAAGACGAGAACAGTTTCGACAGTGCCTTCCTTTGTCTTCTCTTGTGGTAAGTATGCATGGTAAGATCACCGTTGAAATAGTGTGGCTGTTCTATTTAGGGTCCATCCATATAGTACGTACGCACTGAGGTGGTCGGGGTTTGGATTTAGGAGATTTTGCGTATGTACAGTGTGCAAACGGGGGGGGGAAGTGGTTGAAAATATGCACCTTGCGTATGTGATATATGGATGAGCCCTTATGGTTTAACCAGTCTTGTGATCATTTCATATATATTGTTGAAAATTATCATTGTGTAATGTTTTCAGTCAAGAATAATGTTGTGATAAGATACACAGAATGATTGATTGATTGATTGATTAATTGATTGAGCGATGTGTTTTGATATTCTGTTTAGATTCTTATTTTACTTTGGTATAAGAAAGTACCGGTGTAAATGCTGTTTCTTAGCAATCAGTTTGGTTCTTATTTTGTTTCTTTTGCAGTAAAATCCAAAAAATCATGTTTATTTTAGAATTTAGATCGTTAATTCAGATTTTATTCTTTATGATGTTATTTTTTCTAGGTGGCGTTATTTTGTTGATTTACCTCACCATTCTTCATGACCTTCACTGCTTCAAGATCAGAAAATTTGTCGAACTGGTTTAGATACGTTCGCATGGATTCAAATTGTGATCACAGTTGAAGTTCTAGTGGCTTTTCCCTTCCTTTTCATCTATTTAGGTATGGCTTTAGTGTCCCTACATCAATTAACATTAATTAATTATTTAATGGTTTAATTGCTAAGTGATGTGATTCTTTGTGTGCAACAAAGACTTCCATCCTGTGTCCGAAGAAGTTCAATTTTCTCTGTATCAGTGTTTGCATGATGTTAGTTTTGGCCTAAGATCTAAAGGAAGGCCGAAAAGATGATGGGTGGACGGATTGGAAGAGGATCTGCACATGGCAGGGCTGAATCTCAATGGAAAAACTGATGGATGACACTGAATGACTTTGGAAGAAATAGCAAAGGACAGAGAACTTTGGAGAGATGTCATGGAGAAGTCAATAACTGAACACAGTTTGAGGACGAAGACCCAACCTGACCTGAGTTTTGGCCTTCATTCTTTTTCGTATCTTTGTTGTTCTTTACTTTCTGCTGCCATCTGGTGTCTAAGATTCTTCTATAGCATTTCATTTCAAAGATAGTGTTAAGCAATGCATTCTTGGCATTCCTTCAATTAGTAAAAATATAAAGGTTTGCCCATACTCGAGTTCTAGCATTGGGCCCGGCGCTGATCTCCAGTTTCACGCAAGCAGCAACGTAGGTGACTTGCGCTGTTAATCTAGAGTAGCTTGCCATTGCTTTCTCCTGACCCACATTTTACCTTTGCAGTCAAAGCTGCTACTCATTTACCACTGCCCTCTAGCGAATGAAGGCTGTGTAGACCTTAGGGGCTGCTGTGGGGGTTGAACCCATTCTGTCAGCGCACCGCTCTAGCGTGTTACCAATTAGTATTATGGTTAAATCCAAGATCCTTGACAGATCAAGCATCAGTGTTGAATTGTGCCATAGAGTTCTTCTATTTCTGTTCCATGTGCCAAAAAAAACTACTTGTTGTGTGACTTGTGCTGACTTTTCAAATGCCTGTGTTTGCAGTTGTATAGCATGGAGTCCAGGGGTGGCCGCCCCCGGGTGCAAAATTCTAGGGGCGCAAAATTTCAAGCAGTGAAAAAATAAAAAGACGAAGTAATGAAATAGTAAATCCAGTCCGACACATGTAATTCATAAAAATTAAGATTTGTTGTAAGTGATTTCTCGAAATCTGTGATGATGTTTTTTTGCTTGTCGGACATTTTGTGGAGAAGTTGGACAAATTGGAGGGCACAGTCCCTGGTCCTCTTGCCCTGGGCGCTTCCAACCCACATCGTGCCACGGTGTGCTTGTATGAGAATGTCTGTATTAGTTTATGTATTTATTTGCTTATGTTCAGTTTATAGTTTGCAGTTCAACATGTGTCACCAGACCCCGGATATTTTCCGAGAATCGCCTCTCGATCAGGACAATATTTCCGTGAGACGAGACGTCGGATTCAGGTGTGACTGATTTTGAGGATCGATAAAAGAACACCCAGTTTACCTTAGTGTTAAATTGTCAGAATTCAACAAGCAAGTGAGGGCTCATCCATATAGTACATATGCAAAGAAGGCATATTTTCAACCCCCTTAGCCCCCGTTTGAACACTGCATGCGCAAAATCTGCTAAATCCAACCCCTCTCCCTCAGTGTGTATGTTTTATATAGATGGACCATGGACCCTAAGGCTTATTTATGTACTTTCTGAAAATAAAAGTGACCCAGATTATGTAAAATATCATTTTTGCACTTGTTTTCGATGCATATATGCTGAAAAAAGTGTAGAAATGATTTTTTTGCATAGTCTTGACTACTTTTATTTTTTAATTAGTACAGGTGCTTTTGAATTGTGTTCTTGACTTTTACCTTTATCACCTGATTCAAAGAGCATTAGACAGCCTGGAAACTTTCGGGTTCATCCATTTAGTACATTCGCAAAAAGAGTCATATTTTCACCCACCCATTGCGCATATACGTACATAGGAACAATCTCCAAAATTCGACCACCTCCTTCTCAGTACATACGTACTATATGGATTGGCCCTTTTATGGAATTCTAGATATGCCTTAGTATTGATGTGATGTAGCATTGTTTAGTGCCTCTATAGAAAAAGGCATATTTTCAACCCCCTTAACCTCCATTTGCACACTGTGCATATGCAAAATCTCCTAAATCCACCCCATCATCCTCGGTGTGTATGTTTCCAGATTATTTATCAGTGGTTCTCACACAGGGCAGTCCCTACTGAACCACTTTAAACCTTGTTATGTTATATTATATTATATTATATTATATTATATTATATTATATTATATTATATTATATTATTAGAAAAATAACTCTGAAGCACTCCTGCTGGGTGGAATAAGGAGGTAACTGTATCCCCCCCCAATGGTTTGAGTATCAATAACAATAAGAGGGGTTACTGTGTTTACTTCCATATTTCACCAGACCCTTCAACTGATATTTTCAACACTAAGGGGGTAACTGGATTTACTTCCTTAGTCCTCTGGGCCCTTCAATTAACAGTCTCACCGTTAAGGTGGTAACTGCATTTAACTCCTTATTCCACCCAACCATTCAATTGCGTATTGATGATTAAATATGGTAAGTCTTTATTGTTTCAATGTTTCGCCGTGTTCTGTAGAAGTCAGACCCTGGTGGAGGAACTCTTGGAGAAGCAATCGGACGCGATTTCGTACCTGAAGCTGCGCTGCGAAGACCTAACGAGGACGATCTACAATCTCACGAGTCAGACCAGCGCTCACAACTCGGCGGATGATGTTCGAGCCAGCTTCAGTGCAAACGACACGCAGCAGTTGCTACCCTGAAATGAAATGAATACCTGCTCAGGAGTGACTTCCATCTTTGATACTGCCAGTGTGTGTGCGCACGCTCATTTGCGCCTGTACAGTGTTTATTCTAGGCCTGTTTTTTGGGTGGGGATTCCCCCTTAAAGTTAGAAAATTCCCCTCAAAAAATTTTTATATGTTGCATTGGGGGATGGAAATCCCCCCCCAAAGTGTGATGAAAAGGGGCTTTTCATGTTGGAAGAAGGATAAAAGGAAAGATAAGGAAGGACATGATGACTTTTTTTGCTTGTCAACATTTTTGGACACTCAGATCTTCTCCCCCCCAATCATTGAAAAATCCCCCATGTCAAGGTGGCTAGAATAAATACTGGTGCCTGTATACATTATAGAATTGTGCTTTATGTTATGTTTTAGGTGTTAGCCCTAATATTACATGGAACCTTAATTTTTGTTTACAATATTTCTTTTGTGATAATGTTACATCTGTTTCGGTTTTTGTCTCTGACAAAGCTGGTTATGATAATTCCAGATGTTTATTTTGCAGTAAACAGATATTTGTGAGCTTCTTGATCACTGTATTGGCCAGAGGATTGTTTCTTTCTAGCACTTACATGCAGTTTGCTGTGTTCGGTTGAGAAATTACATAATCAATGCAGAAATTATGTTCTTGTTACTCTCTTTTGCTGAAAATGGCAAAAGTCGTTTAGGCAGTCAATGCAACAATGTACAGTAAAAACAATTTTTGTGGCATCTCCTTTGTCTCTACAAAAAGACTTATCTCAAGAAAAACTTATATTTGTTAAAATAAGAGGGTTTGCTTGTGGCCATGCAGTCAGTGCAGAATAAAATGGAGTGTCCAGGAGAGTATACTAATAATATAAAAATAATATGATTTAAAGTGGTTTAGGAGGCTAAGTAGGCCTGTGTGATAACCATTGTGGGCTTGAAAATTAAAGTCCTTCAAAAGATATAACTAGAGCTTACATGTGCATCCCTATTATCAACAGGTCGGAGCATTCCAATGACTTTGGCTTAGCGACAAAGATCACCTCTTTCTTGCCTTTAGCAAACATCATCTTGTACAGCTGATGCATGGTTGCAATAATTATTTCTCACTAACTGCACAATTTATGACTAATTTTACAGCCAAATCGGACTGACTTATTGGATTTAACAGTGAGATAGTGCGATTCTACTTTGGAGAGACCTTCGACTGATGTCGGATGCATTGAAACAATGGCACTATAGAAGCTCTTTAGTTAGTATGTGTTTACTGAACAATTTATCATTTCTCTAAACATTCTCAATATTGTGACACATGAAAACGAGGCGCAAAATCACCTAGCACTAGACGCAGTATCATTTTCAAGAAATATTTAAAACTACCCAACAAAATTTTCAGATTTAATTAATTACCCTCAGAAAATTAATTTTATCGCCAATGGTATGTTTACAGTAAGTCGATAGTGAGATCTTTATTTTTAATTTTTAAACAATATAAATTGTCGTTGACGCACCGTATTTGATGCGATTTGCCGGCACGGTTGTTTTCGTTCTTTTGCGAAGAGAAGATGGCCGAGAAATCGCTGTCGCCGCTCTGTACCAACGGTGCCCAGGTTAAGATCGGGAATTATGTGCTCGGAGAGACGCTCGGATCCGGGACGTTCGGAAAAGTCAAAGGTAACCGGCGTTTTCAGTCGTTCGATCGGTGGAAAGACGGACTTGGACGCCCGGATCGGCGGGATCTTTGGTCCACTTAGTATCACGCGCCCTCGGACGCACTTGGGCGCCGATTTTCCTGCGGTTTCGAGGCATATTCGCTGGGATTTCGGGAAAATAAACGTTTATTTCTGCTCTGAACTGAAAATTGTTGTGCAAAATGGTTATTGCGTGGTGTGTCATCGTTTGTTTCCTGGGGAATCCGAGACGGTTTGCCACCACCATACCAGCACGTGGTCGTTTTAGTATGGATGGTATGGGCAAGGCCTTACCTGGTACACATTTTTGTGGGAATGATACCCAGTGAGACGGCCACGATTTGTGATCTCCATTGCACTTTAGGAACACGTATTATGATTTGGAAGAGCCCAAAGAGTACAACTGGAACCTCAGAAAATGGTGACAGTCATAGAACTAGTTTAGCGCCATTAAAAATGCTTTAAGCATCAGTTGATGGTCGCTTTGGAGTTATAATTGTAGCTATGTCCATGGTAGTTCATGGTTGGACTGGTTTTGACTAAGGAAGGTATGCAGTAGAAAAGAAACATGTTTTAAGATGAGACCTGAATATCCTGAAAGATTGTATGTGATTGATAGAATATTATAATTTTAAACAATTGCTGTGCAACTTTTTGCTCTAATTTTTGGAGTTTTTAGTTGTTAAAAGTTCTTGTCCAGATCTGTGTTTTTTATTCTTACAATTCTGACCTCATTTTTCAAAACATTCTTTCACCATAAATTTGGTCTTTCCAGCATTAACTTGATTCTTCACTTTGTGCAGTGCTGCTTTTTTTTAATTAATTTTGTGATGCAGATACTCGGGCCTCACTTCTTAATGTTGCACTCTGTTCAATGCAAATGCTGAAGTCCCACTATTTTGTTTTTGTGCCACTGAGTGGAAATATGAGATTCTATACAGATGCTCTACTGCATTACCAGGGACGTAGCTAGGAATTTGATTGGGGGGGATAAATATTTGGAGAGGGGGTATAAATCTTAAAGTCTATAAACCATATAAATCACATAAAAAACTAAGGTTGACTGATTTTGGGGGAGGGGGTATATATACCGATGTACCCTGTGCATTGCATTAACGCACCTTGCATTGCATTATAGTGATATTGATTTTTCATATTTGCTGGTCTTTCAGAGGGAGTGCACCAGCTGACAAAGCACAAGGTTGCAATTAAGGTCATGAACCGACAGAAAATTAAGAGCCTTGATGTTGTTGGAAAGGTTCGACGAGAGATTCAGAATTTGAAACTTTTTCGACACCCGCACATTATTAAGCTGTTAGTACCATGCTTACTCAACACCTTAAATTGTGAAATAAACCTGTACTTCATTTGTTTTGTGTTATACTAATTTTATATTTAAAATAATGGCTCCTGTGAGCAGGTGCTGGTTAGATAATGTAATGTAGCTTTTGTATAGAGCCTCTTATATTTTATTCATGGGAACTGATTATTGAAATTTTGATCTTTAAAAATGATTGATTTTCTGGCCAGATGCTAGTTATCCATAGCTGTGAATTCCTGAACGCATCATCTTCAAGTGATGTCTGCTCACTTACCCAGCCTTGGCTAACCCATTCTACCCTGACTAGGTACTTCTCCTCCTTGCTTGTCTCCAGAACTACCTCTGATGATGATCATTTCAGACTTCGTTCGTGTTAATCTGTTTGTTCCAAGATTGCCAAGTTTGGTGATAGATCCATTAGCATCACCGTGGAGGGTGGCACCCCAACCTAGACTATCAGAGCTTCCGGTGAGAAAGTTTTTTGTGGAGGGGTTGGGGGTGGGTAAGGAATCTGACACGCTAGCCCCCTTTTGCCTCCCCCCCAACCAAAATTCCTGGCGACGCCACTGGATAGATCAGCTTCATGCGGAACTATGATTCTCTGGAATTCATTACCTCAGAACATTGCAAAAGCCAACTCTGTTGTTTTAATCAGGAAGAAGTTAAAGATCCACCTGCTTTACAACCCTCAAGCAACACTTGTTAAAGGGTGCATGTGTATAGTGTGACGCACTGAGGGGGTGAGGATTTAGGAGATTTTGTGTATGCACGGTGTCCAAACTGGGTGGAGGGGGAAGAAAATATGCCTCTTTTTGCATACATACTTATTTGGATGAACCCAGAGTGCCTTAACTTTGACCTTTGTCATGCCCATGGCACTATAAAATTGTCTTGTTAATAACACTAATAGTAATAATAATAATAATAATAATAATAATAATAATAATAATAATAATAGTAATAATAATAATAATAGTAATAATAAGTATAGTAATAATAATAATTAGTAATAATAATAGTAATAAGTGGTTGTTGAAAGTTTGATCGTGTTTTGATGTTATCTTTTGCAGTTACCAGGTGATCAGCACACCTACAGATATTTTTATGGTGATGGAGTATGTTGGTGGTGGTGAACTTTTCGAGTATATTGTGAAGAATGGCAAGGTTGGATATATTCAATTTTGACTTCCGATTAATTGCGATATTTTTATGATTATTTGATAAATCATTTTGCTAACTTAACTTTCATTTGTCTTTGGCATCTGCCATTTATTCTCCACGTTTTAAATCGCTAGTTCTTCAGTCAGAATTCACCTGAATTTTAAAAATAAATACTGGTAAATGATAAAATTTAGAAGCTGGCATAATGCTTTGTGCTGGCTCCTTTACCCAGCATGCTCTTAGTTCCATACTTGCAACAAAAACCTTAACGACACTCTTCCTGAAATGCTTGAAAACCTGCTTGATTCCCATTCAAAGTATTCATAGTGGGAGTGCTTCTGATTGCTTATCCAGAAAAGGTGCTATATAATTGCCTTGTTATATTGCATGATGTACTTTGCATGTAAAATAATAATTAGTCTATGTTTTCTCCAGATTGGATATTTTTTATTTTGTTTTGCCGCTTTCCTTTGCAGTTGAAGGAAAATGAGGCGCGGCGATTTTTCCAGCAGATCATCTCTGGCGTCGATTACTGTCATCGTCACATGATCGTTCACAGAGACCTCAAGCCTGAGAATCTTCTTCTCGACAAGCACATGAACGTGAAAATTGCGGATTTTGGTGAGTTTGTGTGCTATGAACGGAAGAATGCGTTCAATTTATTTATTCTTATATGAACTTTCGGAAAATATTGAGTGCAGAAGTGGACCGAATATTTGAACTTTTCAATTTTAACATGTTAAATTGACAACGATCGATGATTTTCTTGATGGGCTTTTATGATATGTAAATTTGCATATTCTACTATTGTTGACTTTTTAAAATAATGTGTTGTCATATTTTAAAATTGTTGACCGATGAATTTCTTTGCCAGTTCATGCTGTTCAATTCTTAAAAGAAAATTATCGTGTAATTCGTGGCATTTGTGTGTTAATTCTTTTGTGGTAAAGGTCTTTCCAACATGATGACGGACGGAGAGTTTCTTCGTACCAGTTGTGGGTCTCCTAATTATGCCGCCCCTGAGGTCATCTCTGGCAAGTTAGTGTGATTGTTGAGTACTGAAATGTCAAGACACTGAACTTATGGTCAGAATCGAAGACTGTTAAATTGTATTTTCGCCTGCTATTAGCTTAGAATCCAACAGAAAATAATTATTGTCTTGGATATAACATGTTACATTAGGACCATGTTAGATTAGACCCTTGATTAACACTGGCTGAGATGCAGTAGGTGTCTTTGAACTTGGCTAACACGGTCTTTGGTTAACATGGACCCTAACATCATGTTAGCTGCATTTTTCTTTGTATACATTGAATTCCAGGGCGGAAAGTTAGCAGAGTGGTAACAATGTTGGGCAATAGAGCAGAAGGTCGCGGGTTTGACTCCCACAGGAGCCCTATGGCTTGACTCAAGCCTTAATTCACCAGATGGCGGTGTCAACTGAGTAGCAGATTAATCTGCAGAGCAAAACAGGCACGTTGCATGAGAACACTAGCCCCGTATCATGAAATCTGCGCCAGTCGCGTGGCAGAAAGCCTTGAAATGGAGATCAGCGCCGCCCTAGGAGCCTTCAGAGATCGGGAAGGACTTTACTTATATGTTGCATTCAGAGTTTTGATATCGATAATAAGTGATCGTGTGAACTTGCTTTTAGTGTTGCTTTTGTACATTTGTTACTGAATTTGGTTAAATACATTTGCTGGGCTTTTTTTCTGATCCTGTTTTCAGATTGTACGCTGGACCCGAAGTAGATGTATGGAGTTGTGGTATAATTTTATATGCTCTGCTCTGTGGCACAGTAAGCATTCTTGCTTCTATAATTTTTCAAATTTTTCATCATCATTCATCTGTTGTCATCTGTGTTTATTTTATTTGCATGCGTGTTTCGTGACTGCAGTGAACCAGTGAATTTCAATGGTATAGTGTGTAGGTGATCTCAGTTAAAGTTTTAGATAATTCAGGAATTTATTTAATAAGTTTTAGGTGCGTTTGACATAAAACCTGTGTGAGAAGTGGAAATTGGACATTTTCAGTGGGTTCGAATCTGATCCTGGCTTCTTGTACAAGTTTCTTGCACCTAATTTTCTGTGATGAGGCAAGAGCAAACCACCACTCATCTCATCTCACCCTTGGGTGTTGTAAAAGCCGATTGGACCTGCTTTGGTCCAAGATTTTATCGTCACCATGGCTTCCAATTGCAGTGGCAACATCTGGTAGTCAGATGGTATTTGAAATATTTTTTTGTTTTGCAGCTTCCTTTTGACGATGAACACGTTCCAACTCTTTTCAAGAAGATCAAGTGTAAGAAACAGTTTTTACTGAAACGTTTATGTAAATGTAATAAATTACAAGTGCATTGCCCTATGTGGTGATCTGGCTTTCTTCTTGTTCTGGGCTTATTTTATATAGTGGCATTTTTTATGGTTATCATTTAAAATGTAAAGTGCTATGCTAATCCACAGCTGCTATGAGATATTAAGAGAAGATAAAATTAGATAAAGTAGTTTTTTTTCTATTTTTTTAAAATACTTTTAGTTTCATCTGCAATATAATGGTGACTTTTTTGACTGTTTGAAAACCTGTTATAATGTGCAGATATTTATATGTGTGGTCTTGATCTTTAACCCTTTTCCTGTTTGCCCCGAGAATGCTCGTCCATTTTACATTATGTTACAAATAATTGAACGTGTAAAGGGTTAATTTGTTCTAGCTGGCCATTACGTTACACCTGATTACGTGAGCCGTTCAGCTTCTTACATCATTTCAAAGATGCTGATCGTGGATCCCATCCAGCGTTCAACCATCAAAGATGTAAAGTAAGATCGCCGTTCATATGCTGGCATTTTGGAATGGCAATAACCTGTGATCACTGTTTAGTGTTTAACCAGGGCCATGGAGAGGAAAGAAAAGTGACAATATTCTATATAAATGATTGATGGATTGATTGATTGATTGATTGATTGATCAATCGACTGATTGATTGGTGATGGTTGAGATCGATTGATTGATTGGTGATGGTTGAGATCGATTGATTGATTGATTGATTGATGGTTGAGTTTAGTGAAACTTTATGGAATTGATTATTTTTTAATCAGATTGATTGTTTTGTGGGTGACAGTTATGGCAAATATGATGATATTCTTGGAAATTGTTGGTTTGTTTGAATTATAATTATTTATGTTTTCTGCAGTTTATGATTGTTGGTTTTCATTCAGGGATAACGAATGGTTTAAAGTTAACCTGCCCGCTTATCTCTTTCCACAAGCCTCTGATGTGGATGCCTCGATCATCGACACGGAAGTAATCCAGGACGTTTGCGAGGTTTTATGAGACAGACTTTATTCTATAGAAATTTAGCATCTTTGAGTTTTGTTAGTAACTTGATTTACTTGTTCATCAGGTTTTCTAATTGCAGCAGTCAGCTTTTAGATGTGGTGATATAAATGGCTTTTTATGCTGGTCAGAAATTTTGTGAGTTTTTGCTGGAGATTTTGAAGTCGATCTTCTTGAAACAATGTCTAAAACATTGAAATGTTTCCCGAACTTAGTAGATATGGGATCTGCAGTGTTGATAATACTGGATTTGATTCTGATCTTGTTTTAATTGTGTGCAACCAGTGTAGCATGTTGTGAGCGCATAAGCCGTTGTTATCTTGGGGTCCATTCATATAGTACGTACGCACTGATGGGGGGGGGTGGATTTAGGTGATTTTGGTTATGTACGGCGTGTGCAACAGGGCAAGGGATAGTTGAAAATGTGCCTTTTTGCATACGTACTATATGGAAGAGCCCTTCCCCAAGCAGAGCTGATGTTTATCTTACTTCTCACTTTGCGTTGTGTTGAATTTTTGTCTGATGTTACCGCTAAACTTTATCCTGAAAGTGTGTATTCAGCAATTGGATCGGATTGTCTTGTATTATCCTTGCATAGAAATGCAAAGTAACTGAATCGGAGGTTCACAACGCGTTGTTGAGCGGCGACCAACAGGACCAGTTGGTCATCGCGTATAACCTGATCATGGACAACAAACGCATTGCCGATGAAACTGAGAGGCTTCAGATCCACGACTTCTTCGTCGCTTCCAGTCCACCTGTGGAATCATTTATGCTGGTCAGTAGTGACCAACCAACTGTACATATCCCTTAAGCAGTGGCATAGCAATATGTTCGGGGTCCCTTGGCGAAAAACGGGCAGGGGACCCTTTCCAGAGACGATCTGACAAGTTTGCAAAAATGTTGACGACTTTTTTTTGCTTGTCGGTCTTTCGATCTGACAACTTTACATCTTTTGATCTGACAACTTTACAACTTTGCGGAGAAAAAATTTTTGGGCTCGGGTCAGGGGCCCTTTCCAGGTCGGGGGCCCTTGGCATTTGGCCAGGTTGTCCATGTGGTTGCTACACCTCTGCCCTTAAGTAAGTAAGTAAAGTCTCATGAATTTGTATAGCGCTTTCAAAGTAAGTACCGTAGTAGCGGCTTATTCCCGAGGACTTAATTTGCGGTTGAAATAGCATTAGCCAAAGTTAACTGTTAAGTTTTTATCTGGTTCTGATGTCTGATATTGGTTTTGATATGCTGTTTTTTTGCATACAGTGTAACTTTGTTAATATCATATTCACGAAACTTCTAATTATGTATATTATTAAGTTCTTGAAATTTGTTTTTAATTCTGTGGTAGTGACTTTAAGCTAGTTTGACTGTCTGAGTTAGAGGCAGTCTGATAAAGCAACCTCTTGTATAGAATTATCCATGAATGTTGCTTTGCCCCTGTGGACATGCCTTTCGGATGTTTTCAAAGCATTGCTTGTTTATGAAAGTTGTTAAACTGTGTAGCCTTTGAACACTGGTTTTATTCTTGGTTGGTACTCATTTTTTTAGAAACTCCAAGCTGGTAACCAAGTACCTAGCAGTCCTTTCAAGCCTCATCCTGAACATATGCCAGGTATCTGATTGTTTTGAGATTGTTTTGAGTTTTTTTGGTCAAAGATGAATGTAGGGATTATAATGGAACAGTAGCAGTTTATGGAAATGTGTAGATAAATCAACTCCATTGGCATAGCAAATTTACGCCTCTGAGTAGAAATGTAAAAGGCGCTATACAAATCCTCCATAGCTGTAACAACCTAGCCTCACTGCCCTTTGGATGTTGACTATTGCCTGGCTGATAATGTACCTTCCCCATAGGCATAGCTATTTTAAGAAAGGCTTGAGCACCTAAGAATAAGCAGCTACTGTTGTGCTGCTTTCCAAGGCGCTAATAGAAATCAACGAGATTTTACTTACTTACTTGCATTACATAGATGCCTATTTATGAGTTTTGATTCTGAGATTTTCTGTCAGTGAGAGTTCCTGACTTGTTGGAGCTTAACCCTTTCGTTCCGTAAAGCTGATATTTCGGCTCCATAACCTATTGGTTATGAGGATTGCCGAGGTCAAAGGGTTAACAGATGAAAGTGAATTTACTAAGCAGATTGGTCTGTTTCAGAATTGAAGACAACTGTGACTTTAGAGCCAGTGATGGTAACAGACCACAGAATGCCAGGAATTCGAAAATCCAAGTGGCATTTGGGTGAGTCATGGTTGGATGCATGGATGGATGTGTGGGTGAATGGATGGATGGATGCATGGATGAATGGATAAAAGGATAACATCACTTTTATATTTGATTTGATTTTCATAATGCAGGTGCTATCTATCTGTTGTCTGGTTTTCTCAATATCTTTCAATAATTTTCAATATGAAGTTAAAATTTTTTCATTTTGCCATTTAGATTTTTGATGGTTCTGTTTATTGTTAGTCTTATTGCAGAATTCTGCAAAGTTTGGGGTATTGTTCTTTTTTGAATGATCTTCTTTGAAAAGAGTAAAGGTTATGGTATACTCCAAAGGGTTAGCGCCTTCAGTTTCACACCGCAGCGCTCAATGAGGGCAGATTGCCAGCTTTTCCCTTGCTGCCTTTTCTTCCACCGAGTTAACGCCCAACGTACCCATTCACATCTGAGTCGACTGGGGGCGCTTGGGACAGAAACAGATGAAAAGTTTCTGCCGCGGCCGGGGCTTGAACCGCGGACCTCAAGATTGGCAGACCAGTGCGCTAACCACTGCTCCACTGCACACCACCTCTTCTGTGAATAGACAATATTAACCCCTTAAGTGGGCGTCACGGATATATCCATCCATTTAACATTGAGTTACAGTTAAATACCCAGTTAAGGGGTTAACTGTCTTGTTGTTTTGATTGCTTAGGTATTAGGTCTCAAAGCAAGCCATTAGATATTATGCATGAAGTCTTCAAAGCAATGAAATCTCTGGACTATGTAAGTTTTAACCAAGAGTTTATATGAATCTTCCAGCTTCAGTAAATGGTTTACTTTTTGCAAATTAGATTAACCTTAAATTCAGTTTCTGCTTCTTTTCTAGAGCCCTTTACAAATCTGCAGAATATTTATTTATCACTCTACAAACAGCAGCATTTTTAAGCCCCCCCCCCAAATGTTTAAATTTGTAGCCCCATTGCCTACAGATATAAAAGCAATTCAATAGTTAAGAAATGTTTCCTAGTATTATTATGGTTGCAGAATATTTTTAAAAACACATTATATATCCGTCCATTTTACATTGAGTTACAGTTAAATATACGGTTAAGGGGTTTTAATCAACTAATCTGTTACTGTCTGAACTGCATTAAATTAATTATTTAGTCTGTTTGGGAGAGCAATTAGATGCAACTGCCTGAGAATATGCTGTTTTGACAATATAAAATTGTGGACAACTGATTGGTGTAGACTGCCATTATGAAATGATGACAGCAATTTGACTTGACATGGCGTATGTCATGTTTGTGCTTAGTTGTAATTGGCATTTAAACTGTCTGAAATTTTAATCAGATTATAAATAATTTAGCGTGTTTGTTTGTACTGTATGTCGGCAGTCATTTCTTATTTTTGTGTTGTGTTCTTAAATTTGTTAATAATAATGTTATCGATGATCGATTTCGTAGGAGTGGAAGATTATAAACAATTTCAATGTGATCGTAAGGAGAAAGAATCCAGTCACTGAGAAATACGTGAGTGATGAAGCTTTTGGAATTGATTCAAGTCAACATTTTAAAAGTTTTATTTGTAGGGCTTCAAGATTGTTAACAATTTTCACGTTTAATTTAGTGTTCTTGTTCCGTGTTAACATCCAAATTGGTATTTTGATAATTTTTAATGCTTCAGAGTTAATTTTGAGTCACGTTTTAATGTTACTTGACCAGTGCATGTGTGCATTATCTTGTTCCTGTGCAGTACATGCATTGTTGGCAATTTTGTTTGTCAGTTGAGAATCTAACATTTAATGCGAACCATTAAAATTAAGTGCTGTTTTAAAACTGGTTTATCCATGCACATTTTCATTTTTGTTTTTGTTTTTTATTTATATTTTTCTATGTTTGGACATGCCAGGTGAAAATGGGTCTCCAGTTATACCAGGTCGATGCTAAGAATTACTTGCTCGACTTCAAAAGTCTCAACACAACGGACCATCCAGATGCAGTCAGAGTTAAGCGCATGACCTCTGCCAGTATGTCAGCGTCAACTGCTTCGGAAATTGGTAAAGTTATTGTCGATATTTTTACTAGATTAATTAAGTTTGCTGCAGTTTGATATTGTAGGCTTTGAATTTGTTGAATTATTTGTGTTTTTAAATAATTAATTTTTATATATGCAGTACATTTGTGTTTAATTGACATTTGTGTTGTGTTATGTGATAGATAAAGTAAAGTAAAGTAAAATCTCGTGGATTTCTATAGCGCCTTGGAAAGCAGCACAACAGTAGCTGCTTATTCTTAGGCGCTCAGCCTTTCTTAAAATAGCTATGGGGATATAGAAGATAGATATAGATATAAAATAGATATGTGAATAGGTCTATGGTAATTATGGTTTCAATCAATTAATCAATCAATCAATCATTTTTCTATGGTGCCACTATCATGATGCTTAGGGTAGCACCCAATGGCACACCAAATACAATCCAAATTAAAGCCAGGTCAGTCCATGAGTGACAGGTTTATATAAGTAAATTTTAGTAGATAACAAATCATTGTGTTTATTTGACAAGATGTGTATTTAACCCCTTAACTGGGAACCCCGGATATATCCGTCCATTTTACATTGAGTTACAGTTAAATGCCCAGTTAAGGGGTTAAATTACCAAAATGACATACACCACAAACCAAGATGTGGATTTTTTCCCATTGTAGCGGAGCTGATGGAGGCGGAAGAGGTGGTTGAACCAGGAGGATTTCACCAGATCTTGGAATTCTTTGAAACTTGTGCCACTCTCATAACGACACTTGCGAGATGAATTCCGTCGAGATTAAACATCGTCGTCTTCATTAACCTAACAAGCCCTCTGTTATGTCTGGTTTTGTGTCAAGACTGAAAATAAGGTTTTTTATAATGAGTTCGTGAATGTTGTTGCTTGCTGCGCTTATTTTTGATTCTCTGTTTGGACTGCTTGCCAGTAGATATGGTTAACACAGGTGTAAACTTCTACTAGGCCTCTAGACTTGAGCCATTCCTGTCCACTTTTTGAGTTTGCCATATGGTATGGGGATAGTATAGGGGTTGGGCCCCCACTTTTTAATCCAAGTTTATGCCAATGATGGTAAATATATATCCTGTTGTATTGGGTATTGGTTGGAGATCCGATTTTTTTTTGGAAAATGCAAGAAAATGGCAAGATATAAACAAGATCTGAATTTGCTTTAAGTTGTGGATTCAGTCACTTAAAGTACTGGAAATGAAACATCTTTGTACAGTATGTTGTTCTCAAAACTTGTTTGGCCAAATTAGAAATAGTTAGACTGCGCATGGCTTAGTGTGTGAGAATGTACAGTATTTCTGCAATCAAAAGCTATGGTCTGACTTGCATATTGCTTTGCGCTTGTTTCTTTTTTGAGAAACTGTGAAAGAATTCTTCTGTGAATGTTCTAAGTTTTATCCCCAATCGGTAATACGATTTTCATATTTCTTTAGATGAACCGATTTATTTGTGAGGCATTTCTGGAAGATGTATGTGTTTTAAATTGAACTTTTTATAACCAAGCAGAGATCGGTGGTTTCAGCAGTACTGTATAGTAATTAATTATTATAATGCACTTTTATAAAACAGAGAACTTGATGAATGTTATTCCAAATTCATTTACAGGCTATATGTTCAGTGCAATATATGTCATTTGTCAGTGAAGAACAACAAGGTGGACTATTGAAGAGTGTGTATTTGTGCAACTGACGCTTGCTAAGGGCTCATCCATATAGTACATACACAAAAAGGCATATTTTAAATTCCTCCCCCCTCCCCGTTGCACACACTGTACATATGCAAAATCTTCTAAATCCAACCCTCTTTCCCATCGGTGTGTACGTACTATATGGATGTACCCTATTTGCAGATTTTTGCATAAACATTTGTAACGTGAATAACTATGTTGCCATTTCATTATTCAGAAACTTTTCAAATTTGCTTGTGCTTGACTAGTAGTTGCTAATTAAAATGCTCCGTGGTATTGTTGTGCTACTTCTTCGGTTCTGGAAGAGTTTATCGTTGATATTGATGGATGACGGATGTATTGATGTGATGCGGGTTTTTTTCAAACGGCCGATAACATCCATATTTTCAGCAGCAAAATTTTTGCATGTCATCAGAAATATTTGTGATGCAGTTCTGATTATTGCTGACAGTGCCGACATAAAGCTCAATTTCTTTCATACTCAGTGGCATAGCCAAGGGGGTTGGGGGTTAAAGCCCCCTCGGGCGCCAACGGAAAAAATGTTTGTGTTTCCATGCATTTTTAATTTTTGGACGCGATTTTGAGGGTCAAAAACCTCTCTTGGGGCTGCTGACCAAAATTTCTTAATTGCCAGAGGTGTGACGACCATTTTTTGGCTTATCAGCATCTGAAATGAAAAATTTTAGAAAGAAAAACAGGATAGACACATAGGATGACCATTTTGCTTGTCAAGATTTTTCAAAAGTTAGTTACTGTCAAAAGTCAAAACCCCCCTTCCGTAAATCCTGGCTACGCCACTGGTCATACTGTATTGTTTTTATTTATATTTTTATCGATATGTTCTATTGATTGATTACTCAGCCTATCGATCGGTTAGCATTGGCTTGTAACTAGTTATTATGTTGTTATATGCTTATTGATATGTGAACAGTGTTCGTTGGAATAATACTCGAGCATGCCATTTGAGCCATCATTAGTTGCATTGCTGTGTTGTTTTTAAGATGTTTTCAGTAGAGACAAAGAGTGAGATAAAGTTTTTAAAATCTTGTGTTTCTAATATATGTCTCTGTTGATATGGTGATGAAAGCAAGCGGAACAGTTGGAGAATGCAAATTCCACTTTAATTCGTAAATTAACGTGAGACTAATTTGGTTAGACTTTTTATGAACAATGCTTGTTGATACTAAGTGAGTAGTGGTTTGGTAAAGTGTACCACAAGTTTTATCAGTGGCTAATTCTAGCCACCTAGACATTGGGGACAGTTAAAAAAATTTTTTGGGGGGGTGGAACAGACATTGGGGAGATTATACTACTTGCCAAAATGTCAAAAAAATGGGGGGTTCCTCAGAGAATATCTAGAATAAACACTTGTTTTATAATTTTATATTCTAGATCCCAGATTATTCTGGAACCCGTTAGGTTCTATCGTTCCAACTTGACCTCGTGCCCTCAACTGAAAAACTCTCATTCTGTTATGAGAAAGCAGAGACCAGAGGATAGTTCCTACTAAACCGCCGAAAAATCCATTTATCATAGCGTCTTTGGCGGATGGAAGTACCGTACCACTGTACCTAGTTCGGTTTGAAGAGAGATTACTACAACTCTGAGTTGCTTTATCAGCAGTTGAATAGATGCAGGCTACTCGTAACTCATTCCACGCGACGTGGAACCAATACACGGTTCCTGGAAGAGCAATATTCGCCGAACTGGCGGGATCGCTAGGTGTAACTGGAACCACCATCGACGGAGCACACTCCCTCTTTCCTCCCTCCCCCCCCCCCAACCTCACACAAATGCAGGCACGCAGTCCAATCGATGATTTCGAACGGGATGATTTGGATGCACGCGCCGCGCGTGATCAGAAGTCGTGATATGGTGTTCCTTGAAAACATCTGCGTTGACCGTCGTTTTCCAGGTCTGTAGATTACTAGCAGCAGCAGCAGCAGCGTTTGGTCTTCTGCGTGGAGGGAGGGGATGGGGTCGTAGGTAGGCCCACAGGTGTGTACGTGCTGACACCGTTATCGCCGCTGTTGGTGGCTCAGTGCTTTCGGAGAATCGATAACCGGGGCGTTGATATATATATATATATATATATATATATATATATATATATAGAGATATATATAGAGAGAGAGAGAGAGAGAGAAACCCGCTTAATTGCATAGGTGCCATGCAAGCCTTGCTTATGCGATTAACTGGGCTATGCGAATAGCTGATAATTAATTGTACGCACAAAACACTGGTTCGGGTTTTTACGTTGTTATGCAATTATGCGGGTTATGCAATTAAGCGGTATGCGATTAAGTGGGATCCACTGTATATATATATATATATTCGTGTGTGTAATTACTGGCGTAGCCAGGGGCCCACAGCAGGGGCGTTTTTCTGCCATCAACATGAGGAAGATAACTTTTTAAGTTTACCCGCCCATAAATATGTTTAAACTCTAGTGATGACCCTGTTTTGAATGCCAGACTTTTTAGAAGGAGCATAGAAGTAAAAAAACATTGGGGGGTAATAACAGTGGTTAAAGTGGGCCGGGGCCCGGCACCAGCATCTAATATAGACTCCTGGACTCCGGGGGGAACTGATAAAGCCGCGGGGGAAATCAGTTAGGGGGCTGCTGTTAATTTATGTAGTAGGCCTATGCCAAAATTTCCGGGGAATTTGAAATTTCCGGGGGAAAGGGCAATTTTTCACCCGGAAACGGTCTAGATTAAACCCTGCCCGGCACCTCATTGATCGGTCCCGACAAATATATCCCGGGCCCAGGGTTTTCACAGCATAGAGCCCTCAGCCCTGGCACCTCCAACAAACCACTTTAACCACTGGGGATAAATGATACTATAGGCTATACCCAGTGGCGTAGCGTGCCAGAGGCGGATCTAGGGTATTCGGCGCCCGGGGACAAAGTGTACGTTGGCGCCCCTAACAACTGACAAGCAAAAAAGGTCCTCACATCGTTTTCGGCGCACCTCAACTCTCTCTCTTCATATAGTGCTGACGAGCGAAAAAAAGTCCTCGCAGGTGTTTCTTCCCCTCTCACCTCGGCACCCGATGAACATGTGAACCCCACTGCCCTCCCCTAGATCCGCCTCTGTAAACTACAGAGAATGGTATTGGCAGACGTGTGAATGGCTAGCACTTTTGACAGGCAAGTGAAGAGCACCTAGTAATCAAGTTTTTTAAAAATTAGGGCACTATCTCTTATATATCAAAAGTGCTTGGCATTCAGAATTTTGCCTGTGGCATTATCTATTGCTTAAATTGGACATTTTTAACCCCCTTAAAAGACGATTTTCGCCAGAAAACTTAAAAGTGTCGATGTGTACGTCCCCTTATTCCGGAATTCTGGCTACGTCGCTTATTCCTACGAATATATACTGTAAATTCTTTAATTCAATCGTCTTGCGTTTTGGAAACTTCAGAAGAGTCGTACGATGCGTGCAGTCACGTAACTGCGATTTCTGGAAGACATGTTTGCCTCCAGGCCCCAGAATGAGTCTTATAACTATTGTGTCACGTAAACCATTTTGTCTACAGCTTAACAATTGTCTACACTCTTAACAATTGAAATATGCGGACTTTAAAACAGACAGTTTATTAACAATTGCAGCCATGCAGGAAGATGAAGATGATGAATGATGATGAGAATGATGAGATGATGATGATGATGATGAAGATGATGAATGAAGATGATGATGATGATGATGATGATGATGATGATGATGATGATGATGATGATGATGATGATGATGATGATGATGATGATGATGATGATGATATGATGATGATGATGATGTGACGTTAGGCCTAACATTTTCCCCACTTTTTTAGCAATTCTAGCAGGGGCGTTATTTGGGGGAGAAGGGGCCGTGCCCCCAAGGAAATGAAGAAATAATGTACAATGTATTAACTAAATAAACAAACGTGAAAAGTGCAAAAAATTGCCAAAAATTTGCCAAAAAATATCAAAATTTGCCAAAAATTACTCCCCCCCCCCAACAAAGGTGTGAAATGACGCTGCTGAATTTTAGCATTTACGCAATTTTATCTAATGCGAGAGACGAATACGGAAATCACTGGGGTTTTTCCTTTGATGTTGCCGATGAAAACTAATCTTCTCTAATTTTTCAGGTGGGGGGGAGGCGGCGTGCCTCACGTGATCGGCCCACAGCTCAGCCGGTTTAGATTCAGTCGTCAAAATCTTCGCGGAAATTTTCTAACACAGCGACCTAAAATCAGTGGCGGCTCTAGGATTTGGAAAGTGGGGGGGCCGTTGGGGTGGGGCAACTTCTAATCATGGGGGGCCAACCATTTGTTGTTTAATGTATGTAGCATTAAGTATAGGGTCCCAACTGGGGGGCCACTGGGGGGCAGGCTCTCAATAGGGGGGCACGGGCCCCCTCTGGCCCCCCGGTGGAGCCGCCACTGCCTAAAATCAGGTCGACTTGGCCATAGACTACCGCAGCTTCTTTAGCATTTTGATTATTAGTCAGCAGCTATAAAACGCACCGCCTGATCATGCAGTAATTTGCACGTGATTTACTAGGACTTGTTTTCGTCGAGAACTTTTCATTTCAGATACAGTAGGCCTAACATAATATTGTGCATAACAAGTCAAAGAACAAACATCTAAAAATTAACAAACTATACAGAGTGAGTGACTCATGCATGATACGCAGAACTCAAATCGACCATGTTCCAAAGCTCAGATATGTTTATCGGCGCTACTGGAAGAAAACAATTCGTCATTAAAGCCTACTAAACACTATAAAATGATGTAACCAGATATATCAAGTTAATTTCTTCAACGCTAGCAACATCTACTGCAAACTGTGGAGCTTAAGGGTCGTCCTGGGCACCACTCGAGTCATAGGCAGGGCGCGATTTGCGGGAGGGGGTGAGGTGGGAATCTCCCTCCCCCACTGCCAAACTGCATCCCCCTACTGCTACATCCCCCACCACTACATCCCCCACTGCTACATTTCCCAACAACTACGTCCCCTCCAAGCTCGACATATCCCCTCACTGCTCCAGGTCACAAATCGCACCCTGGTCATAGGCACCTTAATTATGCGGAAAGACATAAACCTTTAGGCTTGGTCTTATCAGCCTGAAGATAAACACTTTGTGTCCGTACTTCCAAGAAAGTTTCCTCCCACGACTTTTAATTCTTTACGTGGAAAACGCATCAACTGAAAATCTAGGCGAATTTCACGGACGTATTTGGCGCCCTGACAGAGGTCCATGAAATTTAAATTAGCAGGGTAATGAATTCTTGATTAGCAATTAATCATGACATTTTCTCTTGAAACGAGATTAAAACTACGAATGCACTTTTCTTGCTTTTACTGATGCGAACGAGTCTATGATGCGCTCAAGTCATTTTTCTCAGTTTCTTCTCTTTCTCAGTGGCGGCTCCACCGGGGGGCCTGTGCCCCCCTATTGAGTGCCTGCCCCCCCAGTTGGGACCCTATACTTAATGCTACATACATTAAACAACAAATGGTTGCCCCCGCATGATTAGAAGTTGCCACCCCAACGGCCCCCACTTGCCAAATCCTAGAGCCGCCACTGCTCTTTCTGCGATGAATAGAGCAAGATCAGTTTTTGTGGCGCACTTTCAAGTGGCGGCTCCAAGATTTGGCAAGTGGGGGAGGGGGCGCTGGGGTGGCAATTTCTAAGCATGATAGCCAACTTGGAGGTCTAGTCTAGGGGTCATCCATATATACAGGGTGCGATTTGTGACCTGGAGCAGTGGGGGGGAATATGTCGAGCTTGGGGGGGGGCAGGGCCATATTAAGCCCCCCAATCAAATTCCTGGCTACGCCCCTGGCTGCATCTGCCCTACCTGGGTACGCCACTGACTATTATACGGTCTATTAATTCCCCCCACCATGAAAGTTCTTTACCAAGCAAAAGTAATAATGGTTGGAATAAAAGGTCGTCCTCATAGAAAAGACATAAACAGTTCAAGTTTTTTTTTCAATATAATATTGTTACACAAAACCTCAATATTAGACTAACCATTATCTAACTACAGGATCTCTTAATTAACTAAGTTCGTTGTCAAATTAAATTAAGGCCTTGCCAAGTTGCCATGGAAAAGAACTAATATCGTGCATAGTTTCATTGACTTAAATGAATCCACATCACCTAGCTAGTTTTTTCAGAACAAATATATTGCTTTGATAATCGTCTGCTTTTGAAATCTGTACATTCTATCTCCATTTGCATGCATTCAGTTTCTATAAAAGTCTGATTTTAAACATCATTACCTAATATAGCTTAACTAAGAGCCCTAAATTTAAGACAGTTATTCAATAGGTCTAAAGATATGAAGCTTGCTGTTCGATATTTTCTAACACAAGACATGTTAACCTAAGCATATTAAACTCAAAAAATGTCAGCCATAAAGAAGTTCAATTCATATACTAGGCTACACACAAGCTCCTTATTACAACTTTATGCTAGAGTCTTCGACAACGTCTCGATGTTCATCGTATGAAACAGTTTGGACTTGAATAAATGATCACTTTCTGAAGCAATGCTCACAGCCCAAATAACTCGACCGACATCGATCGGACAGCATTTCACGTAGCGTCAAACAGTAACGTTGCGCATCGGTCTTTGCAAAGAACGTGCAGCAACGTTTGCTGCATCGGCTGGAAATCGATATCGAGTTTTGCACGTGCGGGCACAAGCGGTAATCGTGTTCGTCCCAGCACCAACCCTGTGGAAAGGCCGTCGACGACACGCTGCAGTTCCTTCTCTAACTGCGATCGACTTTCACTCGGGACAATTCTGAGAGTTTGATCATCGCTCGGCGAGCTAGCGCAGAAATACGGCGCGTCGCCTCCGCTTTGCATTTGCAGCGTCTAACAATGTTAGGATTTCAGCATATCTGAAAGATCGAAAATAAATAAAAAATTTAACTAACAACGGTCACATTAACACAATTTGCAGCAATAACAAAACTCTTTAATTAAAAAATATTTATCTGCCAAATCTGATGCATGTAACAATTTCTTTTCTTAGCGCCAAACTGAAAAGCTCATATATAAACTTTTTACAATTTTTATTATCGTTGTCCAGAAACAAAAACTAGTTAGATACCTCAGACTTGTAATAGTTCCAGCTTCAAACTTCGAGGGGAATAACAGGTTGAGGAACCAGGTCACAGGTAACTCTATGGAAATCCAACAATTTCTCTTCTGCAGGTGAGCACTTCCCAGTTGGATACTACAAAAAAAGTATCACATTACTCAATATAATTCCAAAACAGAACAATGAAAAATGAAATAGAAAAGTCCTATAACAAATTCTAAGTCTAAAGTCATTCAATAAAATTATCGTTAACCTTCGTAATAATGTATGCTCTTTACAAATATTCCATCATAAATAATTAAAGTAACACCTTAATATAATGTCTGGATTGAGATACAATTTCACTCTGGGGTATTCACAAACATGAATGCAAATTATAAACAAATTTATTTTGGAGAATGCCAGCCAGAGACTAATTCAAACTTTGCAAAGTAAACCCAATCTTACCTCGACCAGCACACAGTTGTAGTCCACGGCCGCCCATTTTCTTTTTTCGGCCATCGAGGTCCCTGATTGTCAGCACCGCCGACGTCTTCAGCCACTTCAAACAGCTTGGCCAACTTTTCAACACTGTCAACCTGCAAACATCAACACCAACTCCTTTTTCAAACACAATAATACACAACAATTCTGATAGAAACCTATTCTTCGTCTACCGCAAAATTGGACTAAACTTTTGTCAATATGAATAAATTAAAGCAATAATCAAACCTTTAAAATTGCAATATTTCTTCAATCCGTGTTATTTATTTAATATAATAAAATCTTTAACCTCTTTAACACCACTTCATAATATGGCACACCAAATAATATAACACTTCATAACATGGTACACCGAAGGCACACCAAATTCTAATCGCATGAGATCCAGGCCAAATCTAGGATATAAGGCTGGACAATCAGATGGGTTTTTCATCCCGTTCTGTCTGCGTATAACTTAGATGCAGACGATAAAGACAATGTAATCACTACTTGGTAATAAACATTGATGAATAAATGCTGACCTTTATAACTCGAATGTCGTTCTCCCAACAGAAAGCCTCGATGAGCGTGAGATGGATGTGCAGCGTCACATCGCTCGCGGAATTCTCCGGAAGAATGCACAGCATAATTCCATCCGGATTCCTAAAATCCACAAACACATGCCACACTAAGACACACGAATTTCACTGGACCAGTGGTCGTAAAGAGCAAAAAACATTCAACAGATGCCCTTTGTTTTTGGACGCTAGCCTGGCTTAATGTCACAGGTTCTGCAGACTATTAGATTTAAAGGCCACCAATACTAGTCAGCCATTTAATGCCTAAATGGTAAAACTCATCTGCTATATATGATTCCCCCTCCCCCCATTGGCACAGCCACGAGGGGTTTGTGAGGGCAAGCCCCCTAATCTGACAGGTACCAGTTGTGGGATTTGTGCAACTGTAGATAAATTTTTGGGGGGTGGGGGTTGGGGGCAGGATGACCCAGAACATGATGTGCAAGACTACCTTTCTTTCTTTCTTTCTTTCCATTCCCCCATTCCGGAACCCTGGCTGTGCCAACAATGAACAATGGATACCGCAGCAAAGAATGTCACATCACTAAAAATTAAGCTAACTGTTGAAATTTTATACTTCCTGCTGAGTTCAAATAAGTAACTGTCTCAGAATGCAGCTTGTCGTTCTGATAAACTGTACAGAAGCCTACTTCCTGAACTGAGAACAGATAACTTTCAATTGGATGAAAAAGTGGAGGCCCAACCCATGTGCCTTCCACTTCTCTATGATGGCCTCTCAAAATGTGGGAGGCAGGGATATTTTTACACCCCTCTAAAACCCTCCAATTTGAGGTCGACACCCCAAAAAAAAAAAAAAAAATTTGGTAATGTGACAATGAATGGTATGCATACAAAATGCATACTAATTAGCTCGGACACCCAATTTGAGGTCGACACCCCCAAAAAATTTGACAATGCTATGCATACAAAATGCAAACTAATTAGCTCTGACCCCCTCCCCAATTTGAGGTCGACAATCGCAATCCTAGAAATATCCCTGTTGGGAGGGGACTCGAGTCCAGAGGTTTACTCCAAAATAACACAGGAAATCATAACCGATTTAAAGTCAATGTTACTTTAAAATACTTTAAAATATCAGATTAAATTCCTAAAATGTCAAAAAATGTCTGAACTTACATTTCCAGAAGCTTTCCCGATTCGTAGACGCCGCAGGTCAGGCGTTCTTGTTCCTGTGCTTCGACCAGCGTCTCCTTCAAGTCTTCGCCGAGGCCGCCTTCATTGCTGCAACATCGTTAAAAAAAGCAATAAATCAAACTGCCTCGACACCTGAAACACTGACCAAACACAGCAACGCACCGAGACAACTGTTCGCTCACGACAAAAAACCAATCAAGTCCCGATTTAAAAAAAAAGACAAAACAATGCAAAGTACTGCCATTCACTACGCTAGACCCCCCCCCCCGGTATTATAAGTAAGTAAGTAAACACGAAATTTCTATAGCGCTGCCCGATGGCCAGATGTTGCTGTTTTTGGGGCCGTTTAATTATCTGACATCGGTAGTTCTCGAGAAATGCCACCTGGGCTAGGTCTGCCTACCTACCTACACAAAAAGGGATTTGTTTTAGGCCAATCCTACCCGACGATTGCGCGGTGGCAACAAAAATCCCCACTAAAATACCATCCGTGCTTTCCTTCTTTTCTCAGAATCGTGATGTCCTAGGGACCGAAGCCTGCTACTGCATACGGTAATCGCTGGCTCGACAACTACCCCCCTCCCCCCAACCCCCCGCCGCTTCTCAGAAAGACTACAGGACTAAAAACAGGATGTATCTTGAAAACCGACTGTACATCACACATGATAATCGGGCCAACAGAGCAACGCATTTCTGCAGATCACGTGACTACCCCAGATAACATGTAGCCTACGCACCGTTAGGTCCATGGGCGCCCACAGAAATTTGTCCATGGAGTGCAAAACGGGGTCATGTGACGGAAAGAAACAGAAAGTACTGTACAAGACTGTCAAGCTGTGGCGTCATTTCACACTTTTCTTTGGAGAAATTTTTAAAATTTTCTTTTACAATTTTATAATTGGGAATTTTTTCGACTATTCCAAAAAATGATGACGCGTCATCAGTTTTTGTTACGTTGTACCATACCAACAAAAAAGTGACCTTTTTTTAGTCACCTCCTGGTTTTTTTTCTTATTGCACATTAATACATTATAAATTAATATTTTCATTTCCTTGGGGGCCACGGCCCTGTTTTTTTTTTTATTGCACATTAATACATTATAAATTAATATTTTCATTTCCTCGGCCCCCCCAGCCCCCAAATGACGCCTCTGCTGTCAAGTTCTATTGGACTAATAATTATAAAAAAATTTTGCGCTACAAGAAAGTTCATCGGATTCTTAAATAAATTCATATTTTAACTTAGCACTGTAGGTTACTTTTTTGTAATTTTACTCTTTTCATAAATTCACAATTTTCAGGTGGGTGCAACCGTGCAATTGCACCCCCTTGCACCCAGGGTGCGATTTGTGACCTGGAGCAGTGGGGGATATGTCGAGCTTGGGGGAGGATGTAGTGGTGGGGGATGTAGCAGTAGGGGGATGCAGTTGGGCAATGGGGGAAGATACCCCTCTTCCCCCTACAAATCGCGCCCTGGTTGCACCCCTTCCGGACGCCCACAGTTTGAATGCTTCGTAATGCACGACTGAACAGAGGCAATTAATAGTTACAAATAATTATTAATCCCGAGTACATCGACAAACCTGAACAACAACTGCGATCTCTTTTGCGCCAGTGCAACATCAATACTGAACGACTTTGCCGGCTTCATTTTCGATTCTTGCAAAACTAAAACTATCGCAGCTCTAAATCCAGTATCCACACTTATGACCAATGCCCCTCTTCGCACACGACGTCAGTTGATTTTATTGCTGTTTATCAAAAACAGACGGAGAAAAACAACGCCTGTTTTCGAACGGAAATATTCCTTTAATTAACGAGGTTTTTACTCCGCCTTTCGCCGATAAACAGACCGGTCAAACGGCGCAGATAAGTGGAGACACTCGCCGCTTGCCGCAGTAAACAAAGGAGTCCGCTGAAAACAAAGCGATGGAACTAACGCTTCCAGCAAACAACGCTAAACGTCTGAGCGTCTCCGCTTTACTGAGACACGCGACTGCGCAGCCGGCTTTATATAAGCTGGCGTCCGGCCTTGCGGGTGCGTCGGGCCGGTCCTAGAGGCGAGGCGTTTGACGCCGTTTGCCTGCGGCGTTAGGTCGAAGCTGTTAACGGACGGCTCCGCCTTATCGAGACCAGACCATGCAGAAGCAAAGCATTTAAGCCGAAACAACAACGCTGGTGCTGCTACTCGGAAGCCGTAATTAACGTATACGTTGGAGCAGAGAGAAAAATCCGACAAGATTCGATGGGAGGGACTTGTATTTGGCCGGACTTCTATCTGTCGGTCTGTGTTCGCGATTAGCCTACCTTGTGTGCGAACGCTAAGAAGGCGGTCTAGGACACTAGGTCGAAACCTTGAAACCTAGGTCAGTAAGTGTTCCCACTCAACGAAGGACGCTGCAAACGGGAAGGTTCATTATTTTTGTCGAGGCCAAGCGGTATCTATGGATATCGTGAAATAGGGTGATCAGTTTTCATGTGACATCTCGCAATTAGTATCCATTATAATCGGCCATGTGCATGAAATCCGCGTATATGCTGGACAGATTGGTGCAATTAAAAACGCCTCCGAATCAATTTCCTGCATCAGATAATGAGATTGCAAATTGGACAGATCGCGTCCTAGGACTCGATATCAAGAGTATCAAGGGCATGACAGAGGGCAATAGCCTCGCTATAGCTATCCAGTCAAGGCTAAGGCGTCAGCAATTTGTCCAAAGTTTAATCTCATCAGCATATCGAACAGGTTAATCGATTCTCTTACCAACATTTCAAACAGATAGGCTGCTGCTGCATGAGGTCACTAATAGGTCTAATAATATTGATTTTGCAGAAACACCGGAATCACTAAGCAGGCTCCACTAATAATATTGATTTTGTAGTTGGGAAACACCATTAAACAACAAATGGCACTATGATTAACCAACGGCTCTACTTGCCAAATCCTAGAGTTAACCATCGTCCTTCGTCATATGAAGAACTCTGATTCTCACACAGGATAGACACTACCGTCATGGGCGTCCGCATAAATTTTTCCAGGGGGGATGCAAAACAAGGTTTAGTGATGAAAGAAACATGTAATTTTACTTTTTTTATAACTCCACAATTTTTCCAGGGTTGCAATTGCACCCCTTGTACCCCTCCGGACGCCCATGACTACCGTTCACTGAACCAGTCTTGACCGTCTTCTTCTTCTTCTTCTTCTTCTTCTTCTTCTTCTTCTTCTTCTTATTATTATTATTATTATTATTATTCTTCTTATTTATTATTATTATTATTATTATTATTATTATTATTGAAATGGAAGGTATTATTATTATTATTATTATTATTATTATTATATTTATTTCTAGAAAGGAAGCTTACAGCGCACATATATAGAACGCTCGCAGTGCAGGTTAATGCTAATCCAATACCTATTATTAATACCCAATCATTTATGCTGAACAACATTTCAATGATCGCCATTATTACGTTATTATTATGTACGTTAAAATCACGCAACTGTGGTCATTTGTTACGTACATGTACACGTATTTTTTGTGTACGTTAAAATGTACGTTAAAATTGCGCAAAAGGCTAACATCGTCCACCAACGCATCGCGACTAAAGGACTAAACCGTCTAGTAGTCAACGCTCGCCCACCAACGCATCGCGACAACTAAACGGTCTAAAGTCTACCAATAGTCAGAACGCTTGAAGGTAACAGACAGAGAGACATACAGATAAGGATCCTAATATTATAGATTATTATTATTACAAGGCAAAAGGTAACACGGCGCAGTTAGACAACAACTCGAGGTCATGTGAGAGAAGCAAAGAATACCAGGTCGTGTCATCATGTGACTTTTGCAGAAATAATTCGGTGCTCGACAAAAGTTTCGATGCCGAAAATCACGCGCCCGTTTATATCTATCTATCTGTCTCCGTTGGCGATTAGTCATGCAAATAGCCGTCTAAAATTAACCAGTAGTCTACGCGACCCCCCTCCCCCTCTACCCAAGGCAAAATGAGCAACAGCTTAACGAATTATTAATTTTAAAAAGTATGCACCTAGCAACCAGCTGCAAATCCGTCTTTAGAACGTACCATGTAAAATAATATAATATTTATGCTCTGCTATTATTGCTCGTCGAGAAAGCAATTCGTAAACATCTCTTGTGCAATGTATGAGAGAGTTCTTGCTCCAATTGGTGGCCAAACACTGGCGTTCGAAGTGACGCTTATTAACCCATTAACTGGGGATCCCGGATATATCCGTCCATTTTACATTGAGTTACAGTTAAATACACGGTTAAGGGGTTAAAGTTATTATGAACCATTTTTGCTTGTAGAGGATAATAACAAAAATTCGCACTATTTTTTAACCCGGAAACGTTCGGAAAGCGGAAATCTTTCTAGAAAAACCCGCGGCGTTCAAGATAATTTCGTGTACGGGTTGAAATTACCGCATGACAGAAAGTCCAAAATTTGTGACTCAAAATTCCTAGTTTCGCCACAGGTCAACTATACCACTCACTGCGCATGCGCGGCCAACATTCGGGGTCATTTTACTTACTAACCGTACTACGAACCCTGGTAAAAAAAGACACAAGACAACTGCACCGCTTGGCATGCTTCCTAGCCTACTCTTTTACGCATTTTAAAATCAACTTCACCGCCAAACAGCCATATAGGCCTACCTAAGTCAGGTTCTGAGAATTAGGCTGATGCTTTTATGCATTACTAGGTGGCGCTATAGAAGTTTAAGATAAGATTAGGCCTTGTGCGCTAATAGGTATGCGACAAAGAATGCATGGGACTGCAGCAAACAATGCAGACAGCGAGGTCACCTCGTGGTAACTTGTAGCACTACTTGTGCGATCGAATGAATAAGTTACAAGAGTTCCATTTAGTGTCCCAGTTACAAGTCGTCGAAATGTTTCTGTAACTCGAATATGCATCATGGACGCGTTCTTGTTATTCTCGTCGGTTAGGATCGAGGGTTAGAAAGAAGTTAATGCGCGTTAACTTACGAAAATATACAGAAGGATCAGTTGGAGATGATAGATAGATAGATAGATAGATAGATAGATAGATAGATAGATAGATAGATAGATAGATAGATAGATAGATAGAGAGAGAGAGAGAGAGAGAGAGAGAGAGAGAGAGGACAGACAGACAAACAGACAGACAGACAGACAGACAGACAAACAGACAGACAGATAGACAGATAGACAGATAGATAGATAGACATACAGATAGATAGAGAGGTGAGAGAGATTACTTCAATAATAACTGCAGGAAATGGAAATGTGCAACACACGAACAGAGAGACGGACAGACAGACAGACAGACAGACAGACAGACTCTTCCATCGAACCGGTATTTTTACTATTAATAATAATTAATAACATTCTCACGATGCAACATGGCCGCCATGATGCAACATGTTACATGGCCACTTTTCACTTTTGTTTTTCACTAGGCCTAAATTAAATACCGCTTGCAGTCATATTTGAATTTACATGCTGCTGCACGCACCAGTCCTCATCCTCCTTCTTCTCCTCCTCACGTAAAAACAGGGTCACATTTTGAAGCCAGGTCAATGCACTTGCACACGCCCATACGGCCCGCTATACAGAGGGTGATCGACCTCTATAGCCTAAAGAGTGCACCTTTGTTGCCGCGTTCGACGTACAATCGTAAAATCATAAAAGCGACTGGCGTTTTTTGAACTGCTCTAAGCAAACAGCGCTCATCAGGCAAACAAGGTCTAAGGCAGCGTAGGCGGTCGCGCAATGCACGAAATATATAGAGCACCTGTCTAGTATAGGTAAACCGGTTTCACGACCCTCAGGTGTAACAAGGTAACGCGGTGAGATGATAGCCTCGAATGGCAGACGATGCTCCAGCATCGCCGACGTCTCCCATTCAGTGGTGGCTCCACATTGAGTGGGGGGGGGGTCCGTATACCCTACTACTACTTTCCTATCAGCAAATATTTGGCCCCATGCTTAGAAGTTAGAAGTTGCCACCCCAACACCCCATCCCGCCTCCACTTGCCAAATCCTGGAGCCGCCACTGCAACCAACCAATCAATCAATCAATCAATCAATCAATCAACTTCTATGGCGCCACTATGATAATGCCTACTGCATCGGCGCGTTCATCTGTTGCCACCTCAACGACCCCCCCCCCCCGACCCATCCACTTGCCAAATCCTGGAGCCGCCACTGCCACGAATAGGATCGCAACTATCACGAAGCACGGAACCTGCGTCCCAGTAAGAGCCTGTTCAAATCTAGGTCGGGTGACAGTTGAACAGCGTCATTGCCGGAGAATACTAGGTGACGCTGGCATTTGACAGTTGAACAAGAGAGAGAGAGAGAGAGAGATACCTGAGAGAGTGAGAGAGAGAGAGAGAGAGAGAGAGAGAGAGAGAGACTGCGCTCCAAAAACAAGCGGATAAAAACAAGACATCGATACAGTATATGCAGTATATATATAGAGATACTTCGCTCGCAATGCGTGACCCACTATCTGGGCCCGCGCCAGGCACCCACAACGTCCGTAAATGCGGGGTGGGACATCAGTGGGCCAGGTCCGGCCCTGCGTTCTCTAATAGAATATAGGCACAATACCGACCAACAGAACGTCACAAGGTATGACGTTTTGCTCGTTGCATGGGGTCAAAATGTGAATGTCTTGTAGAAGACGTTGACCTGTGCACGAGGCAAAATCTGTTCGGGTATCAATCGATGGGGAGACCGTGTGACTGTTACCTGTTAGGTCTATAGAATGCGGGTTTTATAAATGGGACAAGCAGGGTTTAATCTAGGCCGTTTCCGGGGAGGGGGGATTGCCTCCCGCAAATTTCATGTTCCCGGAAATGTTGGCATACTACATCAACTTACAGCGCTCCCCAGGCCCCATAGCTGACTTCCCCCTCGGCCTTGTCAGTTTTCCCCGGAGTCCAGGAGTCTAGATTAACCAATGGGGACAAGCATGGACGTTTCAACACCAGAGAAATAGTCGGTGTTGTGGAAAAAGTAACAGGCCAAAAAGGAATTTTCTAGATTAATTTTTTTAAAGCCTAGATCATAGATGATTGCGTTTTCACGACAACAACATCCTAAGTTCCTGTTCCCACAAAATGGAATTCCAAAGCACGTTCTACGATTATTGAATATTCCACAAAACACAGCTTCTAGAAAACTCGACAAACTCGAAAGTCCAGGAATCTTGAAGATAGCCTCTGTTCTAAGCAAGAAAGCGTTCGATAGAATTCCCACTAATATTCCCCGTACAGATTCCATTTCTGTTTAGTGCATGGTTCCCGTGGGGAGGGGAAGGGGTAGAGTGTTTCTTCTACGCGGAACATTCAGAGGAAAACCCGGTTGTGCTGATTCAGCGAAAAAAAACGAAAAAAAACAGGTCAGCAAATTCGGTGATTCGGTGCGCGGGGGTAAAAGAAAGATGCAAGCAGGCGAAACCGCCACCTTTTCCAAGAAGCCTTCCATCGAACGACTGCGGGCAAACAGCACTGGATACTGTAAGAGCCTAGCATAAGTATGTTGCTAGCGCCAAATAAGACTCAAATTATCCCATCTGTGGATACAATCATATCCCATTATGAAGTGCGAGTATAATAATTGTTGTGATCAGCTTCCGAGGTACAGATACTCGAAAGCGTATTCGAATTAAATCTGGAAAAAAAGACTGCCGATACGTCAGACGCCCGCCGCGCATCGGCTTCCAACACCGTCGCCGATCCGTTAGCCGCCCCGTCCCGCCCCCCGGCCGACCTCAGGCGCCCGCCTGATAAACCACGTGACCCGTTTCATCATTTCAATGCTGGCGTTGCGTAATAACACACACGGAATCTGAAAACACGTGTCAGAAAAGAATGGTTATTGTGGAAGGAGACAGACAGACAGACAGACAGACAGACAGACAGACAGACAGACAGACAGACTTCTAATCATGGGGGCCAACCATGTGTTGTTTAACAGACAGACAGAGACAGAGGGGGCACGGCCCCTCTGCCCCTGGTGGAGACACTGAGATAGATACAGACAGAGATAGAGACAGAAACAGAGAGACTGAGAACGGCACTTGCAGGGTTTTTAATGGAGACATGTTTGGCCTTTGTCTTGTCATTCCAAAAATGTGCCATTTTGCAAAACCCACTGTTCAAGCAAAAACCATAAAACCTTCAAAAGCTTCCCGCTGTTATGCATCACAATATACGAGATTCCTATACGATTAGTCAGTCAACAGCCATTTGCAAACACATAACCACAGCACCAAAGAGGTACCAACAGTAAACCGATCGCACATAACCACTCAAAACCAACTACAAAACCACTACACCGCAGTCACGCGAAAACACCAAATTATCATTACAGTGGTTCTCACACAGGGCAGTCCCTACGGAACCACTTTAAACCTTGTTATATTATACTATTATTATTATCATTATTACTCATAGTAGTGAGCGCTTGACTCATGGCGCTGCATATCTCCAGACTCCAACTTCCCTCTCATTATTCAAAGTGTCATATGCAAGTACGTTTGGGCGTAAACTTCTATTAGCCCACTCCCCACATTTTGCGAGGCTACCGTAGGGAAGGGGAGGGTATATAGGGACTGTGCCCCGTTTTTTCGTCCAAGTTTGCCCCAGTGTTGGGGGTGATGCAAGATCATTCAAATCAATGCAATTATCACATAACTGCAATACTGCAATTGGCCAATCCAATGGCGTATATAAAATAATTTAAGATACGCCATTACATTACATTACATTACGCCATTATGGATTTGATTATTCAAATACGTAGATTCTAAGGTAATGAAAGGGTTGATATTGTGAGTGTTCTGGGGTTCGTACTGGAAGCCATGGCTTAATACAAATATGTGCCATAAAGTTACTAATTGCCATTTCACATGCTTTAATATAATTACGCCTTGCACCAATGTTCCCAATTGTAACGAATGATTCAATATCAGGCATAGCTTTTCTGGCAATGTTGTCAATACCTCTAGCCAGCAAAGTTTTAACTCAATAACACATTTGCTTTTGATCATTGTTTGCAGCACTCGAAAAATACGCTGACATAATGAAAATCGTAACGAACGTGAAGCCTGTTTCAATACATTTTTTTAAAAAGTGCTGATTCGATAAATGCAGCAAAGTGGAAAATTCGATAACAATGCACCGAAACCCACGCACAATCTGCTTACACTGCAAATCCATAAGCGAAGCCACTGAAAATCTTTATTCAAGCCATTTAGCGAATAATAGCGATAGCGTCAGCATTAATTCACAGTGGCAACATCTGCGATGGCGATCGATATTTTACGCGAAAGAAAATCACTGCAAAGTGCAAAGTGGTTAACTTACAAGATGGCCTGCTTCGTTTCCTGCAGCGTTTGCTTTTCGGCGTCTTCCAGCGTCATTTCCACTCGATGTGTGCGCTATTTTTCCTCCAAATTATCCGTCCCGGTCACGTGCAAAGGCTTCGATTCGTTCGAATGTTCGGTCTTCTCTCGTCGCCAGTTCTCGTTCGAATGCTTTGTTTCGACTTTCGAGCGTTCTGCGAATCTGCGGCGGCAACACCTCGGTCGCTATTTTTAGCTCCGTGTAAGAGACACGTCATTGGAACACGCTGGCGTCGTCAACGTAACGCTGTAACAACGTGTCGAGAATTCCCCTAAATGCCCCGCTGCCATTGGTCACCGCACGCTCATGAATATTCATAGTCTCTGACCGCGCGCGTGTCATGAATATTTAAATTATGACCCTCTTCGAGAACGTCTGGTTTTCTTAATCGTTCTGCGATTGGTCAAAATCGGTTTCATTATGATCTGGTGATGCGACGTGATTGGTCAATAGGTCTCAACTGGAGCGGATATGATACATTCGATGGGATGGGATGTTTTTTTGTTGTTGTTAAGGACTTAAACTCGACACATCAGTTCCAAATAGGGATGAAATCCGTCACGTGACTGTTGTAGATCGAGATGAATCAGCAGAAAAATAATTGAATAAGGACCAATTAAGGGAATTTATTCGATGAAAATATGAAATGTAAAGATTATTCTGCTTTGAGGCACTGCTTAACATATTTAGCGTGCGAATTCAAAGAAGGCCTAACCATCGCACACACTACAAAAAGATTGAAATGCAAAATAATTATTTGTCTATGCACCGTCAATGATTATTGTAGAAGGTGGTGCAAAAACAGACCCATCCACGATAAGTTATATTGCCTAACATTGGCGCAGCCACGGAGGAAAGACAGACCCTATCAGTGTTTATAGCCACCTTGACATTGGGGAGTTTGATATGTTTGGGGGCAAGATTTGAAATTTCCATCCCCCAAGCCAACATATACAAATTTTGGGTGAATTTTAAAACTTGGGGGGAATTCCTCCCAAAACAGGCCTAGAATAAACACTGCTCTCTATGTTCTGTCTGGAACCGGTCGTGAGATTTGCACAAAACCGTCGAGAATTTTCTTGTTTGGTGTGGGGTGGGGTGGGCCTGGTGGGGGTAGGTAGCAAGTTTGAAAAGAATGCTGCTTAAATGTGCGAATAACTTGTTGACAACCTGTTTTTTATTCGGATATATTTTCACACGGAAATGTCAATGTGCCGCCCCCATTTCAGAACTCTGGCTACGCCACTACAGCCTAAAAGCCTAGTGATATAGGCCAATGCGATGTTATTACATTATTACACGGTGATTACGTGTTACAAAAGTCAAATTATCCATTGAGCATCTTCGGGCCATGAACAAGTGAGCTTAGCCTACAAGTAGGCCTAACAGCCTAGACCTGTATGAATATTTATAACGTTTGAGTAGGCTTACAGACCATTTGCCTGAAAGCCTACTGTAGGCCTGCATGATGGAGTGTGCTTAGGCCCGTGACGTCTTAACATTTACGAAGCTTGATCAGAAACCAAGCATAATAAGTCCAGCTACAAAATGTTAATTGGTCTCAGGCATAAAAATGAACACCATGTTTTTCAGTTTCTCCTGAATTTTACAGTAAGCCTACCAGGGGTCTAGCGACGGGGAGCATAGCCCTATATATACACCCCCAAAAATCAGACTACCTTAAAATTTTTAATGTGTTTTTTAGGATTTTCAAAGTTTTTAAAGATTTATATCTCCTCAAATAACATTATACCCCCAAATCAAATTCCTGGCTACGCCCCTGAAGCCTACATTACCATTTTTGTGACGTGCTGAGAACCATGGTCCCTACTTCCAACGTTTTTTCAACATCACTAATTGTTGGATTGCATACTTAGGCTTTAGGCCCAAACTTAAAAGACAGACCGATAGAATATTTCTACTGAGTGCAGTTCTGACCGCACTGTATCTTCGTTTATTCACTAATTGCACGGCATATTGACAGCGGTCGGGAGACAACCAGTGGGGGGGGGGTTACGCCGCTACACTAATCTAACCCCAAATTTTTACATACCTCCAGTGAGATTCTGAAGGGTGAGTGGCGGCTCACGGGGGGCGGCAGGGTGGCCATTGTGCCTGCTCCCCAGTTGGGAAACTTAATGCTACATACATTTTAAACAACAAATGGTTGCCCCCACGATTAGAAGTTGCCACCCCAACGGCCCCCTACTTTCCAGATCCTAGAGCCGCCACTGCCAATGACGGAGCATTTTTGATTGAGAAGTTATAAAGCGACACAGTCAGGAATTTGATTGGGGTAGGGTGTATAAATCTGGTATAACTTTATAGGGTATAAATCTTAACTAGTCATTGCTATTTCAACAACCACATAACAACTTTAAGGTAGAGTGATTGGGGGGCATATAGGGGGTATATATGCCGATATACCCCTCCCCAGGGATATTTCTAGGATTGTAAATTTGGGATGTCGACCTCAAACTGGAGGGGGGTGTCCGGAGCTAATTAGTATGCATTTTGTATGCATACCATTGTCACATTACCATTGGGGTGTCGACCTCAAATGGGGGGTGGTTGGAGGGTGTTAGGGGTGTAAAATATCCCTGCCCCCACACGTCGGCTGGTGTAAAATTGGACCTGTGGGAGTGAATCCTATATCTTCCCCTTCCTATAGCAGCCTCTAAAAAGTGCGGGTTCGAACCTATATAGAGGCCTAATAGAAGTCTATGCCTGTGTTCGAGTCGTCCTAGACCAGTTGGGGGGGGGGGCGATGGGGGAGGGGTGTCTCTTCGACTCTGTGCAGCAGACCGGACGCAGGAGAGACCATATACGGGATACCGCAGTGAAATGTCTAATTAATTGCGTTTAGATTCGCAACGTTTTTTCCTCTCTCGGGTCTGCATTTTTCACGGAGAGCAAACCTCTCGAGACGCTGTCTGCCGTGCCAATTAATTCGACCACCGCGATGGAGAGCATCGTTTACGGCGGGTGCGTTTTGCCGTCTTTTAAAAATAAAAATGACCTTTAGGCTTCTGTACAAAGCGGCGTCAGTTCTGGGGCCTAAATATAGGCCTAGACGAAAAATTCAGATCGGCAGAAAGTCGTTGGCGAAGCCTATTATTTTAGTATCGAGGTCGTATCGTAGGCCTATTATGTTCGTGCATGCAACGCATAGCTGCGATATAGGGCCTATATAGTCGATTCGACATGATGTACCGGTAAATGGCCACGTCAAAGCGGTGGGCCAAGATATGGATCCAGCCACATTCACGGATTAAAAATCGTTGAGAGGAGATTTATAATAATAATAATAATAATAATAATAATAATAATAATAATAATAATAATAATAATAATAATAATAATAATAAGTAATAATAATAATAGTAGTGATGATGATAGTATAATAATAATAATAATAATAATAATAATAATAATAATAATAGTAGTAGTAATAATAATAATAATAATAATAATAATAATAATAATAATTTAATAATAATTCAATAATAATAATAGCAATAACAATAACAACAACTTTGAGTAATTGTTTTATAGGTCATCCAATGAGATCCATCCATTCATTAGCCCATTGAGGTCGTGGAAAGAAATTTGATTTTTAATGATGATGATTATTAATATTTAAAAAAATGATGATGATGATATAATGATGATAATGATGATGATGATGATGATGATGATGAAGATAATCCCTCCCTCCCCTCCCCTGATTAATAATAGGTAATAATCCTCTGACCTAATAATAAAAATAATCGGTGTTTTTGTGGGGTTGCATATTTTCCAGCACGCGACAGAAGGGTTCTGTTGATGGCCAAAACATTTTTTTGTTTTGGTGGGATTAGTTGGGGTTACGACCACCTTAGCCTTTAATAAAATCCGCCCATGGTTACGACTCCCAAACTCAATTTGTATTCTAAATAGCATAAAATATCATCGAAATTGTTAAGAAAAACGACGGAACATTTGAAGTTAGACCTTTCGCTGAACTTATCGAAAAAGTCAGATAAAGGGACCGAAAAGCGTGATATATTGCATATTATCGATTTCGTTCGGTTCTACCCACGCCCCAAATAACAACAGCGTTGCTTAACGACGACAATCGTGCAACCTTCGAAACCTTGGTTGTAATTTATCGGAAAGGTTCCTTTACGGCGAGAAACCTTTAAGGTCGGCCTTTCGATGGGCTGATATTTTAACCGTTGCATTTTGCAAATTGCCCGGGTATGTTAATTCCGTCGAAGAGGTCGCGAGTTACATCTGCCACTGTATAGTTATAGGTTGGCACGTCTTAAAGATATTTGCCGCGAGAATCGGGGGTGGGGGGAGGGAAGAGGATGGGAGAGGGGACCTTGGGCAGAGTTTAAGGTCATTCAGAATTTTTAAAGGACTTAGGAGGCTACAAGTCCTATGTGTTAGTCACCGCCAGTGTTTTATACAGGCCTGTTAGGAGGGGAGATTTTCTCCCAAAAAACTCAAAATTCCCCCTCCCCATCAAAAAAATCCCAGCACTTACACAAATTTTGCATTGAACTGGTATTTCCCCTCCAACCAAGTCGACCCCTCCCCCCGAAAACCTCAATCCCCCCCCAAAGGCCTGGAGTCTGGATAAGACACTGGTCACCGCTGTATAGTTTCACGCAAAAGTCGTTTAAGAGTTTTTGACGTATACGCCTGATTAATTATTATTATTACTCGTTGACTTCTGACATTACATCCATTCAAGTTTAAAATATGACGCATTCTTTGGCGTGGGGGGAATAATAAGATCATATAGCTATATGAGTCACGGGTTCATTTGTCATTTGAGACATCGATACCTGTAACCGAGTACTTGTGACAATTCATTATCGATTGTCCCACTCCCGTAACGAGTGCTTGTCGTAAGATCTTAAGTACCTGTTGTAGAGCGATTAATTTAACACGGAAACGCGCGTTCCACAAAGCATCAGATATAGGATCATTTTAAAGCGGGAAATTACCGATTGAAGTAATATAAGAGGATAGCAGTGGCGTAGCCAGGATTTCCGGAAGGGGGGGTTTTGAAAAAAATCGTCAATAGCCGTCAAGGGGGTTTCACCCAAAAATGCCAAAAATCGCCTCAAAAAATAAAAATTGCATGGGAATACATTTTTAAAAAATTTTTCGCCGTCAAAAGGGGGAAGGGTTTAACCCCAAACCCCCGTGGCTACGCCACTGGAGGATAGAGTATAGAACCATCATACCAAAAGAGATACATCATTTCTGGCACGTGGAAAACCAATTATAGGAAGGCATAAACATTGTGAGAATTTAGAACGTCCGCGATTGTATTTAAGCAATGGGCCCTCAGTATAGTCCCAGACTCCCAGGCCAAAATTTCGACCACCGTCTTCGACCAAAGGGGCGAAGGTAGAACCTGACAAACCCCAGGCAACTAGAACACCGTCGATGGCGGTTGTGACGACAGAAGCAGTGGCGTAGCCAGGATTTTCCGAAGCTAGGGAGGGGTTATGCTTCCATGTTCCCAGCTTCAAAAAATTCTGACAAGCAAAAAAGGTCGTCGACTATTATTGTCCTTGTTAAGGAAATTCTTTTATTAATAGGCCTACTGATACGCAAATACGCAATAACATTTTGGGTAGAACAGCAAAGGGGTTTTTAGCCCCAACCCCCTTGGCTTCGCCACTGGACAGAAGAGTGGCTTGCTGTGCGGGTCATTTAACGAACGAGACTACGTTGGCATTAACCCCTTAACTGGGGATCCCGGATATATCTGTCCATTTTACATTGAGTTACAGTTAAATACACGGTTAAGGGGTTAATATGCAGGCGCCTCGCTGGAGTCTCATTGGAGCCTGTCCTTGACGTGTCGCCATGCTATTACTGTGGACGCAACACCCGACAGATGTCGAATTGACATTTGACCATCGTTCGCATAACGTCACTCAGTCGTCGCGTCACTCTGAATGCGATTGCGGCGCCTGAAGTTGACAGCTAGACTCTGCTATGGCAGTGTCCCTGCCCCTCCCCGCCGCCCCATCTGGCACCTCACCATTTGCACCGCGTAAGCGAACCCCGGCCCGCGGACAACTTCTGACCTCGGGAATTGGCCCGCGAAGCCTCAATATTTGACACAGGCCGAAAATATTTCTTAATAATTTCAAATAAATATTGACGTTCAAATTAAAAATTAATAACGAAACGAAAGTTTCAAGTTTGCAGTTGAAAGTTCCCAATGTATTAAATCAATTCCTATAGTATAGTCTAAATTTTAGAATAAAATTTTTATAATGTTTTGGCCCGCTTATGCAACAAAGATAGTAGCTATGGCCCTCCTACATTTCCCCCTTTTCCCCACGCTTGATTGGATACAAATCCTAGATCTTATCTGAAATATTTTTAAATCGTGCGAAAGGGTCCTAATATTTTTTAAAATGCGATTCTAGAATGAATAAAAAATTTTCGACGCGTCAAAAAAGCCAGCGTTGGCCAGTCAGTACGCGACCCAGTGCAATTTGCCTGGAGACATGCATGCGCTCTAAGCGACAGCTCAATATTGGGCCATCGGTCCACACCCAATGCGCTATGCCGGCCAGTACTCAGCAGCAGCAGCAGCAGCAGCAGCAGCAGCAGCAGCAGCAGCAGCTGGCGTCGGTGTAACTTCCCGATGAAAGCGGAAGTCGTTGACCACGCCCGCCGAGGTCAAATGCTGCTCGTCACGTGACGACGCGGGCAGCGTTCGTATTTTATTCTGCCATATTTGGAAGCAAATAATAAAAATCCCACCGACTGTACGGACCGAACTGGGTGTAGACTATACGCCTTGCCATTAAGTATGTCCTCTAGCACTGTTCGAAGACCTACCGCGTGGCCGTTCAAGGATTTAATAAATTTATATGCGAAATATATGAACTTATGAAGTGAACGGTTC
>CM030857.1:10226726-10266726 GCA_018105865.1 Metaphire vulgaris | reverse complement strand
TATAATACATCGGCGCAACCGAGAAACGAGATATCGATTGCAATGTAAAACTTGGACTGACGAGAAAAACCACCCCCCTGCTGTGTGAATTATTAAATGCGCATCCAGGGTAACAACCAGGGACCTCGAAAGAAGACGGGAGCGAGCTCAGCTGTAGGGCCTACAGGGTGCGTGGATTAAAAAAAACCAGGTGAACGGGCTTCCTGGATCAGGTGAACACTGAACACCCGACAAATGTAACGCTTATCTTATCCGAACGCACGGGGTGTGACGGAGGAGGGTCAGTTTGAGAAAACGAGATAATGTTTTGCGGATAGGACTCAAGAACTACAGTACAACAAGCTAGGGTTGCCAGATATCCAAAGTTGGAATACGGGAGATTGTTTCCGCTATCAAGTTCATTGTGAATTATCATTATGGCTATAGATAGAGCCATACTACACTGCAGTACTAGAGAGTATAGACTAGGAAAAAGCAATAAACAACACTGTTCAATGCACTGCATCATCTGCACGCAGTGAATCAATATTACAAACAAGTTATAATAATATTATTATCATAGACCGATCGGGGGCTGAAATACGGGAGCTCCCGCAAAATACGGGAGATCTGGCAACCCTAGCTATAGCTACTTAAAGTTAGATTAAACGCTTTAAGAATTGGCACATACTACAATGTTAGGCTACTGCGAAAACGTTGCATAAATTCACGAGAGATTTTCTTACTTACTAAAGACAAATACGAATTATAGATTTCTTGCATCCCAGCTAAGCTTATAGATTTCTTATCCATCCCAGCGTTGGGTGGGGGGCAACTTCAGGCTCACCATTTGTTGTTTAATGTATTATCCAGGGTCCCAACTGGGGGTCACTGGGGCCAGGCAGTAGGGGGCAGTGCTGTACGCAAAAACGGCACATTTTCAATCCCCGTTTGCGTACCGTGCACACGCAAAGTAAATCTTAAATCTCCTAAACCCTTCCCCAGGGCCGCCGAGAGAAATTCCGGGCCCCGGAACAAAAAAAAATTGCGGGTCCTTAAGAAAAATTTATCAAGTCCCCGAAAAACCTGACAAGCCAAAAAACGTTATCAACTCTCCAAAAACAGCCTGACACAAGCAAAAAAAACTATCGTCACCGGATCTGGGCCCCTGAAAACGCCATGGACCCCGGTACAATGTACCGGCTGCACCACCCCCCTCTCCTCAGGCCTGCCCTTCCCCTCAGTGCGCACGTACTACATGGAAATTATGGATGGACCCTAACGAGGCGCAATTGATGCATCTGACACCTGGCGAACATAATACGAATAACAGTCCGATGAACGATGCATGTTAAGTTGTTAACTCGCCAGGTCTCTATTTTTAGAGAGTAAACAGTGTTGCCATGATTTTGTCACCATTTATTTGCTAAAAATTGCTATGGTGATTTTCTGGTGACTTTTTGATCGGGCGGTGACTTTTGAAGACTTCAAAAATTTTATTGTCTTTATAATGCATTATTTCCTTAATAATAGTCAGTGTTATCAGTGGACTTTTGAAAAAGAAAGTACATAATTGCCCGTTAAAATACCCAGAAAAACCGGAAAATTAGAAATAATGTTGGCAGGTTTTGTATACTTTTTGTTTGGGAATTTCTCAAATATTTGACTATCAGATAGCCATAAATGTCGACAAGTAAAAAGGATCATCGTCTTTTCCCTTTTTTATCTTTGAGAATATCTGTGGATATAAATCTGGCGACTTCATCATAATATTCAGTATTCAGTGACAAGGCTGGTGACTTTTTAACAGGACTAGTTGGCAACACTGTGTTGAGGGTCGTGGGTCAGTATTTACAATTTTACTATTAAATTTTAGTAAGCATTTTAAAATGATTATTTTGTAAAACAGAGGCGCTAATTAAAATTTTTACTGACAAATTACGTCAAATTCGTGAAATGTGCATTGATAGCGCGTACGTTTTAATAATAAATTCCATTAGAAAGTTAATTAAATAAGAAAATAGGCTTCGTAAAACAGCGCATCTAGAGTCGAGTTTTTGAACTCTAGTTGGCCTACAAATAATGTAATGTAGCAAGCCTAATTTCTATAGCGCTTGTGTAAGCATGATTCCTACAAATTAGAGTTTCCCATATACATACCAAGAAATAAGAGATAACTGTCCTGTGGGATATCACCCCGGTTTGCTTGGTTATGATATCAGTCTACTTTTCCCGGAGAAGCTAGCAGCCCCTGTTTCTTGGCTGGGGTAGAGAAAGAACCGTCGACCTCGTCCAGAAGGCAAACCCCTATTCTGGTTAAATTTTTGTCATATGATTATTTGTGTATCTAGTCGATTGAAACCTGCAGTTTTAAGTGAGGCCAGTTTTCCTGTTTCTTGCAATAGAGAATTGTATTGCAATAGTAACAATTTGAGACGTTATTGTAGTAGCCGTTGTAGAGGCAGATTTGATAATATTAGTATGAATTAATAGCTGTAAAATTATAACTTTAATTGAACAAGGTGCAGTTTTGATGTGACACACATAAAATCTCGTATAAAATTCTTTTTTTTTTCAGGTGGCATTGATCTTCAGCAATGAAGACCCTAGTACCAACATGCCTTGTTGAAACAGACTCTGCTAGCAGCAGTGGAATTATCATCGATGCCAGAAGAGGCTATGTGATAACTCACGCCACAGTTCTTCTGCCGCATCTGGCTAACCGCTTTGCCCTCTTCAAACGACTTCTCAAGGAAAATCACATGAGAGGCGATGCATTCGAAGACCCTATTCCGTTCCAAGTGACTTTTGAGCAGAGACAGATCGGAAAAACCGGTGACAAGGAGCGGCACTATCGAGGTGATTTTAAGTCTTCGGGAGGTTTTATCATCGAGCCAATTAATATAGTTGCGTCAGGTTCCGATCCGACGTTGCTCCCAAGCCGAATGATCAAACAAAAGGGTCACCTGAGGTTCGTATGGCGTTCGGAGAACTTTTCAAGCACAATAAGACGTCTTTTCCCCACTTCGGAATGGAAATTTATGGAAGATTTGCCGCAAGATAAGAAAACAGATGCTGGTTCGCCAGAGATATCAAAAGACCAAGTTTATCACATGCTGCCATATTTTGTCTTAATACAGGTTCCCGCGCTGAAGGATTTTGTCTTACCGGCAACAGAAAACATCATTCAAAAAGAATTCACCGATGTCAGAGTAGGTTCGGAGGTGTTGGTGGTCGCAACGCCGTTTGGTAATTTGAGTCCCGAGGTGTTTCTGAACTCGGTGAGCGGCGGCATAATTTCGAATCTGGCCGGAGAAAGACGAGAGCTGATGCTAACAGATGCCAGATGCATTCCTGGCTCAGAAGGTGGTGCGATATACGAAAAATTGCATTTAAACAGGTGAGCTTTGTTGTAATTTTTTGTCTGTTTCTTTTTTTCCACTGTTTGCATTTACTGATGTCTTATTGTGTCTTCTTCTTTAGGTGCTGTGTATTTCTACGTTAGTGACCATGGATTTCCACTTTGTTCAATCTTGATATCATCTTATTAATTCAATGTTCTTTACTCCCTCAATTTCCTTCTCGTAGGAAGCCTACATAGGTGTTTTTCTGCCTTCCTCTTGTTCTTTTTCCCTTTACTTTTCCAGTTATTGCCAAATGCTGCAGGCCTTCCTTCCTCATTATGTGTCCGAACAAGGAAAGCTGTCTTTTTTGATGGTTACCATCACACTTTTAAAAATATTGTGTAGAGCAGTTGTAATTGTAAAAACGCTGCATTCTTGAAAAGATTTGATTGTGAGCGGCGTTTGATTTTCCAAGATTGAGGGAGGATTTAGAGTTGGTTCGGCACTGAACGTGATCCATACTAAGATTTTCTTATTATTTGACTCTCACTGATGGTAAAAATTTCAATCTGAAAGTAGTCCATCCTTGTGGAAAAACTTGAACACCGAGTAAAGGATAAAACCCCATTTCACTTTACTTTGTAATTTAGAAAATTCTGGCTTACAAATTACAGTTGCCCTGTTTCTTGCAATAGAGAACTGGGGAACTTTGGCAAAAAATTGACATTCGAAAATATTAAACTAGCAGCCCCTTTACTTAGCAATATCTTTGCGGTTTATGATTTAATTCTAAATGTAGATTGCAAATATTTTCTTAGATTTGAACAAGTTAAGAATGAGATGTGTGATTCAAGTTCTTCACGAATTTATGTTTTCTTAGAAGTTTTGATGTAGTAAAGGCGTAAACATGTTGAAATTATATTAAGTTAATATATCTGAGGAATACACTATCAGATAATAAATTAAACATCTTCTGAGTGCTAAAGCAAGATATCACCAGTATTAGCAGAAGTGCATTGTGCTATGTCATCTCATCAAGAAATAATACAATTTGATTAACCCTTTAACCGTGTATTTAACTGTAACTCAATGTAAAATGGACAGATATATCCGGGGTCCCCAGTTAAGGGGTTAATCTTGTCTTATGAACACAGTTGTTAATAGTTTAAAGTTTTATCTGTGATGTTTCAATATGTTGCTTGATTTTAATCCCTTTAAATACAAATAAATGGCAGGTAATGGGGTTACCGGTAATGTAACCTGTTACTAGAAATCCTATTGGAATGGTGGTTGCGCCATTGTGCTGGAAGGCAAACGAATGGGTTGGACTGGCTGTTGGCTGCAGGATCAGCGAGATTCTTGGTTCGCTCAGGAAGTCCTTTGGAGATTCCATCACTGGACGCGAAACACCACTGAATGGTAATATAATATTGGACATAGTCTCTCTCTCTCTCTCTCTCTCCCTCCCTGTCTCTCTCTCTCTCTCTCTCTCTCTCATTGTTAAGTCTTTTGACCATTGAAAGAGTGTTATTTCCGAGATAAAGAAACCATTAATTCTTGTGGGGCCAGGGTTAGGGTTATTTCTAGGATTATCGATTTGGGGGGAAGTGTCGGTAAGTTCTGGGGATCCCCCTGCCAAAAAGTCATCTGACAAGCAAAAATAAAGGTCATCCCATAGCTGAAATGGGGTTGAGGGGTGTTGGTCTCAAATTGGGGGTTGTTGGGGGTGTTAGGGGGTATAAATATATCCCTGTGTGGGACATAAGGATTGATTTAATTGAGACTAAAACCGATTTACTTTAAGACCAATTGAATTTTAAATTTTTAAACAAATAAAAAGATGATGATTCCGTAGTTGCGGATGACATTACAGGGTCTCTTGTGTCCTCGTCCAGTCCATTCGACGGTGTTTTCGTCGTCTTAGTCAGCAGTGGTGCATTGTGGGGAAGTGGAATTCTGATAAATCGTGACCTCGGGCTCATTGTCACTTGCAGCCATGTTCTGAATGGAGCTAGAGAAGGTGTGAATCGGTATTCTACTGCCAGTTGTTTTTCTACCCCTTTAACCCCTTAACTGGGTGCCCCGAGTAACGCTCATCCATTTTACATTGAGTTACAAATAGTTGCCCAGTTAAGGGGTTAACAGAGTATTGGAATATTTTAAAGATGTGTTTACAGCTGCAAAGATTTGTATTATTCCTGGTCAGTTAGTTCAGATATTTGACTGTTGCTGAAGATATTTCTTACAAGTATTTGGTGTTATTGAAATCCCATTATGTATTTCTTTTTTTTACAGTCCACCAATGCCAAGTGCGTTACTGAAATGGCGCTACAGAAGTTAACTAAAGTTTATGCTTATTAAAAATGTCAACTTGAATATTGGATGGACTTTGTATCAGCACAAATTTTGTACTTGTAGTCACTTGGAACCATTCACAGGTGGTCGTAAGGGTTCATCCATATATTATGTATGCACTGATGGGGGTGAGGGGGTCGGATTTTGGAGATTTTTCGTATGTACCATATAGGCCTATAACTTTTGATTTCTTGGAAGGAGCGACAAAATCTATGAGTTGTGTGGTCCAGAGGGCTGGCACCTGCCTCTGAAATATGCAGAAATTTATAGGTATTCTAGTATTCTAAACATTATTTCTATGTGAGTGTAAGCGACAACGACATTTGCCTATAGACCTCTAGTTGTATAGCCTGTACGGCATGTGCAACGGGGAGAGGGGGTTGAAAATATGCCCATTTTTGCATACGTACTATATGGATGAGCCCTAATAGCAGATGAAGTGTATTAATTGAGCATGTCATGTTGATGTTTTACTTTAGTATAGGAATGTAGAATATATAATTATCAGTTAAATTTTGCGAGTTTTTTTGGAAAAGGAGAGTGGCACTATTTTTAGTCTTTAATCAATTAAGTGTTTCTGAACTTTAAGTAAAGGTGCGCACCGATGTACCGCATTTCGCGTGGCGCACTGCGGAGGTTATCTACGCGACGGCCGACGGAAAGGTATTCGACATTGCGTTTCTTCGTCTCAAAGACTTACAACCGATGTCCCAATGGCCAGTGGTTACTGAGGCTGAGAAAGACATCACGGAAGGTTGGGCGTTCATTAGCATCACGCCGTTCACACAGTGGTTGTAAGCAGGGCCATCGAGAGAAAATATGGGCCGGGGACAAATATTTGATTCCGGGCTTCTTGTTTCAAAATCTTGACAAGCAAAAAAAGGTTGTCACTTACATCTTCTTTTGCATTTTTACATTGAAATAATTTTTTTCTGGTCAGTGAGGGCCCTTTGTTTATCGCCGGACCCGGGTAAAAATGTACCTCCTGTCCCCCTCTCTCGTCGGCCCTGGTTATAAGTAAGAATAAAATCTTGTGGATTTATATAGCACTTTGTAAAGTGGTACAACAATAGCTGCTTATTCTTAGCCTCTTTGGGGCTTAGCCTATCTTAAACTAGCTATGGGAAAGGTGAATGATCAGCCAGGCAGTGGTCAAAATATCCGGAGGGCAGTGAGGCTAGGTTGTTGCAACTATGGAGGAAATGATTTCAGAAAAAGGAAGGATTTAAGATTAGATCTGAAGACCTGAGGAGATGATGTTACATTATAATAACAAGATTTCAGGTGGTCTAGGGGTCGTTAGCCTGTATGTAAACCACAATAGTTACTCTCAACCTATAATAACCCAGTTTAATGACCCAGTTTAATAACCCAGTTTAATGACCCAGTTCTTCTAGATGACTTATTGAATCTATTGTTTCCACTGTTACTGTCTTTTTTGTCCTAACTGTGCCATAAATCCATTGCCCTAGCACTAAAAAATTGTTTACATGTAATTATTAGGCCTGTGGTATTTTATTCAGCTTGTAATGTGTAATAGGCATCTAATGCCAGTATAGTATTTAGCAGCCAAATTTGCTGCCCCCGTAGAGATAAATGACATGGGTGTTTATTTTTGCTGTTCTGTGATAATCGTAAGGTTCCGAAGTGTTTGTTGTTGGTCATGCGGCGTTTGGTCAGGAAGATCGACTGAGACCAACTGTCACACACGGAGTAATTTCAAAAGTTCTCTTTATCGACCAAATTCCAGTAATCATTCAGGTAATGTTGCTGTTTTGCTTTCTGGAAATATTTAAACGTTAACTGCTCATTCAAATTGCATTTGGCGCGCCCTTGGCATCGCAGTAGTGGCGCTATAGAAGTTTATTGATTGATTTGCTACTCAGTTTGTCTCATTGGCTTTGCTGTTCTTTTGGTTTTTGACCATCGTAAAACCTCTAATGTTGACCCTGTCCGGATTTACATATAATTGTCAACAGGTATGTCGGTTAGAACTAAATTTTCTATGGTCGGATGCCATGCCTGACACTACCAAGCTCACAATTTCAAGATGGTGACGCCTATCCTCATGATCAGGGCGAAATTTGTAGGAGGGAAAAGGGATTTTCCCCCACTTCGCAACTGCATTCCCCCTACTGCTACATCCCCTCACCACTACATCCCCCCACTGCTACACTTCCCCAACAACTACATCCACCTAAAGCTCGACATATCCCCCCCCCCCACTGCTCCAGGTCACAAATCGCACCCTGCTGTTAATACGAGGTAATTTGGAGCCTAGTGGTTGGCTGGCACTCTCAGGGCAGCCTTTTGCAGATTCCTGTCAATGTCTATGTAACCCTTTGTTATGAATTAGGTTCTAATGACACTGACAAGTGATCTATTTGCAGCTTTATTCTGCTTCCATCTTTTTACTTCCAAACAGGCAGTGGTGTGCAGAGAGCGGTGGGCGTCCCGAGGCCCAGCCGATAAAAAATGTTTGACAAGGGAAAAAAAGTCGCCGGCCGAGTCAATTTTTAGGCACCCCAATCTAATGTTTGACGAGCAAAAAAAGTTGCCGAGTCATTTTGGTGCCCCCATCCTGGTCGGCGCCTGGGGCCACCACCTCACCGCCCCCCCTCTGCACGCTACTGCACATATGGTAGCTGTCAGGGCTATATTGAGTGTTTCATTTTTAGACGAGTTGTTCTGTAAATTCTGGCGCAAGTGGCGGGCAGTTGTTAACAGAAATGGCCAACTTCTTGGAATTGTTGTGTGTAATGCCAGGTAAGAGACAGCGTCATACTCTGTTTCCAAAAATACCTTTTGACCATACCATAGGGATGCATTATGATTATTGTTCTTTTTACCTTGGACAAAGTTTGTCACGTGCTTTCCTGGCATAGATAATTATTATTGAGGGGTAGCATGAAGATGTGAAGGTATAGTATGTACTCAAAAAAGGCATATTTTCAACCCCCTCCCCCAGTTACACACAATATACATACACAAAATCTCCAAAATTCAACCCTCCCTCCCCCCTCGGTGCGTACTTACTATATGAACGGACCCTTTCTGTATGTTAATGCAGAAACAAAGATTGTGGCGCCACCTATCCTCATTTGAACCTAAGCATACCAGCAAAAACCGTGTGGCCTGCAATACACCGTTACATGGAGTCGGGGAAGATTTCTGATTTGGAATCGCTGACGCTGGACGACCCAAGAGCTAAGCTTCTGTGGACCCTTAAAAGTGGGTGTTGTTAATTTTCTGATGCATGTCTGTGACACGGAGGACTCTATGTACAGGGTGGCACAAAAAAACCAGACTACCGGGTAGTCACATTTAGATTTGCATTTAAGATAGTCCGGTTTTTTTTGCACCACCCTGTATATCATATTATGATAAAAACAGTAACTAATAGTGATTATAAGCATATATAAGTGATTATAAGTCTGTGCATGTGTATGTGTGTGGAAAAACCTAGGTTTTTAGAAACAAAAATTAGGTTTTAGTTTTTTAGGTTTTAATGTCTGGCATGTCAAAACCCATAAACCCTTCTCTATATTCTTGTCCGATATATTATGCTTTATGCAGAATGTAAAAGAGTTGAAAACAATATAGATGAGTTTTTTCTTTCTTTTTTTGACTTTAAAAAGAATCCCCTAAAAACCTTAATTTTGACTTGTTGAGGTTTTAAAAAAAAATTAAAACCAATGTTTTTTAAAACCGCATTTTTCAGCCCTGATTTGAACATTATAATGTCTTTAATGTTTTGTTTGGTGTGATTTCTGTTGTTTAGGTTCTGAAACACAGTTGATGGACACAGTTAGAAGCCATCTGTGATCTTGACGTTACAGATTGTGCCTCTATTGTGATCTTGTTGATATTTTAGTTTTTTTATTGTAATGATTTCAGAAGCCAATGAATGACACTTTGATGATAATGTTTGAGTAAATCTGTTTAATAAATCAATAAATTATTATAAATGACATTGTTGGCAGATAATTTTATACTGCACATAGATTTTGATCAATCTTACAATAGAGGACAAGTTCTGTGTTTATTTAAAATTATGTTTTGCTGAATATCTTTGCTCAGGGATATTTTTACTCCCTCTAACACCCCCTCCCCCCAATCTGAGACCGACACCCCCTAATTCAGGATGTTTTTTTCAATTAATCAATCAATTAATTTATTGATTGATTTATTGATTGATTAATTATTATTTTGACATCCCCAATACCCCCCGAATTTGAGACCCGAAACCCCCCTCCCAATACCCCCCAATCTGAGGCACGGATGACTTTTTTGGCTAGTCAGGTTTCTTTGGAGACCTAATAAGGTTTTTTGCTTGTCAGACTTTTCAACAGAGATCCCCAAATTCCGATACCCCCTAAATTTTCCCGACACCCCCAGCCCCCAATTCACAATCCTAGAAATAACCCTGTCTCTGCTTGTAATCTGTGGTCCTCATAATTTTGAAACTGTTATCTAGTATCTGTAGCATTACAGATGCGTTACAAGATATCATGAAGGGCAAATTGAAAAGGTTATGAATGTTTCCCCAAAATTAGTAGTACAATGTAAATTTCCAATGACCAGTGAATGGCATTACAGATAGGGCGTTAAATTATTGTCAACAATGTTGTAGCCCAATGAAACACTCCTGTATTTTAAAAAGAGGTTAAATACGCAAGTGGAAGAATCATACTGAAAATTGTGACTTTAAATTCTAGTGTCTCTTCAATTTTCCGAAATTTTGGACAAATTAACGAAACCGCCTGTCACATACTTGGAAAACTTCCAAACAATCTTGCAAGACACCTGGAACCACAATGAGTATAGTATGTCTGGAATATAAAAGTATACCTTAGATGGTTCATCCATAGAGTATGTACGCAAAAAGGCATATTTTTCAACCCCCTCCCCGATTGCACATAGCGTACATAGGAACATCTCCAAAATCCCACCCTCCCTCCCCCTCGGTGCGTACGTACTCTATGGCTGCACCCAAATGTAAATCATGAGATACAAGTAGGCTACGGTAGATACTAGTTGACTTTTCAGTAGACGTGTTTTGATTGCATGAGAGCTCGCGGAAAAATCAGCAGCGGCAGCGCCTCTAAGCTCTCCGGACACCATTAAGCCTAGGCTGCCCTGTAGAGGCCCATTGCTTTAACCGGATTTGATTCACTCGCTCGCCAATCGGCCTAACACTAACAGTACTGTAGAAGGCTGGCCTCTGAAAGTGCTTTATTAGATTGGACTGTTGTTAATTGTAGTCGTAACCCGGCGCTCCTTAGAAACAATACTCTGTTATAAGACGGCGGAATATTATTTTATTATTATTATTGCGACTATTGACTGATTATGTTTATTGCCTCGTCAGGGTAAGTGAATAATGAATATTAGCCTGTGTTCTCTCGAACGGTAAGCGCTGAACTTCGTGACTATGGCTCTGTCTTACTCGGGGCCTCCTAGTCGCTTGTACCAGTGGCGTAGCCAAGGGAGTCTGGGGGGTTAAAGGCCCCTTGGTTGTCCGACCAAAATTGTTTGTTGCGTATAATGGTATTATTATTATTATTATTATTATTATTATTATTATTATTATTATTATTATTATTATTATTATTATTATTATTGTGATACCTATATAATTCACTTAATCAAAGGTAAAAGAATAGTTGACCCTTTTTCTTGCTTGTCAGAATTTTTCAAAGTTGGAAATCGTGGGAACTATAATCCCCTTCGGAAAATCCTGACTACGCCACTGCCTGGTACTGCAATTTATTATTATTATTATTATTATTATTATTATTATTATTATTATTATTATTAAATAATAGATGACAGAATCACATGACTTTCCGGACAGTAATGTACTGAATTTGCATGAACAGTATTTTGCACAGTCATATGAAGTATAAAAATTTAAAATCTCGTGGATTTGTATAGCGCTTTCGGAGAGTAGTAAAACAGTAGCTGCTTAGTTTTTAAACGCTTATTTTTAGCCTTTCTTAAAGTAGCTATGGAAAGGAAAGGCGTGGGGATCAGCCAGGCGGGGGTATATTTATATTAGGCATAATAATGCATTGATTTTCGTTATATATATATATATATATATATATATATATATATATATATATATATATATATTATGCCCTCGTGTAACTTCATTCCGAAATGACTAAAAGGTCTTGTGAGAAAAAATTGTCCGGAGACAAAAATTAGTGTGTTAACTCTCGTCAGGTTCTTGCATGATATGAGGCTATTTTTCATTGGCGAAATGATTGACCTATTGGAAAAAGTTCCTCGAAAAGATAATTGACGTTTTGACTGTAGCGTTGTATATATATAGACAAACGCTGAAACAAAAAGCTTCCTTCCTTTCGTCAGGATAATACCGGAAGACTCTGAAATTGCGACGACCTAGTTGTTTTATGAAGAGTTAAAATCACGCAACTGTGGCCATTTGTGAGACTTTTTGGGTACGAAGGACTAAAATTGGCCAATGGCAAGAAAATGTAATCTGTTGTCAGATCTGCTGTATTTGTTATTTTTGTTATTTTTTATTCTTCGAACATCGTATATATATATATATATCAACCAATATATATATATATATATATATAAAAGATTTTAATTATTGGCTAGTTTATCCTAGGTAGCATGATTGGACGATGGAACAAATAAAAACGACTGAGCCTTTTCGCGGTGGTAAAAGAACTTGAGCGAAAAAGACAAAAGTAATAATACCAAGAAGCATGCCATTGGATCGGATCATGAAAACAGATGTACCGCCTCACAGAACCTACGCAGAAATCAATGAAGAGACCAGACACAGAGAGGAGGAGTGGATGCAGGACAGTGGCGTCCCTGAACCTGTCTTAGGACAGAAACGTGGCGATGAATATGGAACTATTCAGCATTTACCGTAGTGGCGCAGTTTTCGCGTGGGCGACTCATGCAGTCTGGAGAGAAACGTTCATTATAATCCGCGAATTTTTGGTAATTGGTACATGATTAATCAATTAATTAATTAATTAATCATTCTTGCCAGTAGAACAGTAGTCATGTGTGTTTGCTTTGCAGTGATAACAACACAGATAGCTGTTGCATTCAGGGCCGCCGAGAGAAATTCCGGGCCCTGGAACAAAAAAAATTGCGGGCCCTAAGAAAAATTCATCAAGTCTCCGAAAAACCCGACAAGCAAAAAAAAGACGTTATCAACTCTCCAAAAACAGCCTGACAAGCAAAAAAACCTTATCGTCACCGCATCTGGCTCATCTGGGCCCCTAAAAACTCCACGGGTCCCGGTACAATGTACCGGCTGCACCCCCTCTCCTCAGGCCTGGCTGCATCCTTTTAGCCTATCTACTGACTACTGTAAGTTCGTCGACCCAAATCGGACTTTGAATATAGGATTTGGCTGCGCAAGGGTTCGCCCTGTTGTAAAAACAAGTCTTCAGCTTTTTACAGGTATTGAAATACTGCTTATATATAAGTATTGCATATGAACGATTTTAGGCCTATAGTCTAAGTAGCCTATCCTACATCTGTGCTTGTTTCTCGCATGAAATTTATCGATGGGTCTAAAAAATCTGGGAGTTTAGTCTGTTGTTCGATCTCTCTTTCGGAATCGACTCTCGGGCATTTTAGGCAGATTCTTTGCTAAAGTCAATTTCAGTCAGAAAACACAATTTGATAGGCCGCCAACTAAGCTCTATCAAGACAGGCTGAAATGCGCACTGTTAATTAAGCCTATTATATAACCCAAAAACCACAACCATTTTGAAATCGAAAGCGGTAGATCAGTTCAAAAACTGGTGACCTGTAGGCCTAAGCTCGCCTAACCGGCCGGTGGCAGTGGCAGTGGCGTAGCCAGGATTCCAGAATAGGGGGGCGTCGACATTTTCGGGCCAAAATTCTTGACGCGCAGAAATTTCGTGCGTTCTCTTCAATCGCATATACTGCCCCTAACCCCGCCACTACTCAACCGGTTTTGCACGAATCTCACGACCGGTCCTGGTCTGAACAGCGGCAGAGGAGGGGTGCGGGCCACTGGGGCTACGCCAATGAATGCTGGTCAAGTATCAGTACATGGCTACATGCAGCGCTCTTAGTATATTACCTTTAGACCCACATACTAATTTTGAAGTCGCAGTTGACGTATAGACGAGCATGGCTTTCGAAAACACAGGCTATCGATTTAGTGACTTGTTGGTCAAAGGCAGAGTCTAAAGTCCTTTGTGGAGATTTTACTGTGAAAAAGTCCTTCAAGTCGGCGTGCAAATGCAATTAGGCCTAGAATAGTTTGTGTGTGTGTGTGTGTGCCCCAGTGGCGGCTCCAGGATTTGGCAAGTGGGGGAGGGGGAGGCGTTGGGGTGGCCAACTTCTAATCATGGGGCCAACCATTTGTTATTATTATTATTATTATTATTATTATTATTATTATTATTATTATTATTATTGGCTGATTTATCCAACGCTATAACATGACTAAGGCCATAGGCAAGAGCGATTTACAATCCATCTCCATAAGAATTGCGAATTGTTAGGTATGCAGTATTAAGTATAGGACTATAGGGTCCCAACAGGGGGGCCACTGGGGGCCAGGCACTCAATAGGGGCACGGGCCCCCCGGGTCCCCCTTTGGAGCCGCCACTGGTGTGCGCGCGCGTGTCTCGACGTTAGACCGAATGATGCAAAGGCGTAAGAAAACATTGTGGTACCAGGACCAGTGTTTAATCTAGGCCGTTTTGTCAGTTCCCCCCCGGCTTTTTCAGTTCTCCCCCGGAGTCCAGGAGTCTAGATTAAACACTGACCAGGACCTTTCAGAGACCAGGGTAGGTCCGGACCATTTGCACATTTTAGGTCCTTCAGTCACCCTAAGTCTTCACGTGAGGCTTATAACTTTAAGAGAATCGATTTTATAATATTTTTGTCGTCTGTAAAACTTGTGATACAAGGAAGTTCATAGGATATATTTGTTTTATAGCCTATGTTTATAAGGTCGCAATGTTCTGGATTTTGGTAACGAATTTATGAAGCGCCTTCGAGAATTAAAAACTATTTTATATAGGCCAATTAATTTTATGCCCCGTTGAAAGCAGTGAGACCTCTATATGGAGCCTGTGTGGTACTGGAGAAGACAGTGGTGTAGCCAGGAGGTTTGGGGGCTAAAATCCCCCACTGGCTGCCGAAAACAAAACATTTTAATGAGTTTCTATGCATTTTTAATTTTTTGACGCGACTTTGGGGTCAACCCCCTTTGGGTATAAAATGTAACGGTGTTTAATAAAAAGGCGAGGACCTTTTTTGGCTTGTTAGAGAAAAATAGCGATGACAAACTTGCTTGTCAAGATTTTTCCAAAGTTGGTCACGGCCAAAACCAAAATCCAACCCCCCTTCCGGAAATCCTGGCTACGCCACTGGGGAAAGGGATTGTTATTATGACCACCCATTGGCGGCACAGCTCCGTTTTTACACCTGATCTGAATTAATGAAGTCGGTTAACGATCGTCAGAATATCATTTTCTGCCCGGAGTTTGTTGATTTTCGTGCACTAATTAGACCTAATTATAATATTTGTATCGCCTCCGTTGAACCGCCAACGGAGAAGTTTTAGAATCGAAACGACGCCCGCTCTTTATGCAAACTATCGTTTGCGTGTGGCTTGCAGTGCCTGCATTTTGAGCCGTCCAGTTAAGAGTACTAAGGGGCCATCCATAAATGACGTAACGAGATTTGGGCAGTTTTTGACCCCCCCTCCGTCACACGTCGTCACAAAAAGTCAGACCCTCAAATATGACGTCACAGCGCGTTAACCCCCCTCTTCTTGTCGTCTTTCGAATGTCAAAATTAACGTTTCTTTTGAAAATATTCATTATAATTATTATCAATGCTGGGCACCAACTACTGTGAAAGTAGTTCAACTACTGTAGTGAACTACTTGATAAAAATATAGTTGTAACTACTAGTTAACTACTTTTTCCACAAAGTAGTTATTAACTAATTGGTAAATACTTCCTGAGTAGTTGGATTTTTGCAACTACTTTTGACCCTGCAACGCTCAAATAAAAATATCCATTGTTCAATGTCTTCATTTTTAAACACCACACAAACACTGTCAACACGAACATCAATTCTATCAATATAAGCTGCTTCTGCAGCAGTTCTGCTTATGTAATGTAATGAATGATTACTCAGTTCTTACATGTACCACAGTCGGCAATGAAGTTTCTATCATCACTGCGTTCACTTTTTTTACGTGGGTTCACGAAACAGCTTTTGACTAATTGGCTATTCATATTTAATGATATCTATGAGTTATTAAGAATTAATCTGTTAATTCTGTTAACTTTTATTACTATTATTAATTATATCTCCTCACCAAAACAACACGAACCTGTATTTTTGGTACTACTAAAAGTTGTGTAAATATGAGACTGGAAATCAGGAATAGAATATTATATTACTGGTATTTATAAGTAAGTTGTATCGTCACAAGGGCATTTTCAAGGGCAGGCATGAGTTACATCAACGATGTAGACCTAATTACACGACAGAGTCTCCGTTGAAGAGCTCACCGAGAAGCCTGGCGTCAGCATTGTTGGCAAAAGCGGGTTTGCGTGGCAAATAATGTTTTAACAAAAGTAGTTGACCACAGTAGTTAACTACTTTAGGGCCATTGATAAATTGCAGATTTTAGTTTTTTACTTGTAGTTCGTCACTTTTTCACAAAACGTCAGTTACTAACTACTCTGTAACTACTAAAGTGTAGTTAAACCTCAAGTAGTTACCTACTTGTCAAAGTTAACTACTGCCCGGCATTGATTATTATAGTCGAAACAATATTCAGAACTTTTTCAAATTCTTCTTTAAAAATGAAGTGCATAATAACTATAAGTGTAAAATACGTTCAATTTTTGCGGTGACATAGCTTTGCGGTAGTAATATAAATATTTAGTATTATGTGACGTCACATTTCTGAACCAACCCACCCCCGTCGTCACACATCGTCACAAATGTTTGAATCCCCTCCTCAAGCGTGTTGCGTCATTCAGTGTTTTATACAGGCCTGTTAGGAGGGAGATCCCCAAAAAACCTCAAAATTCCCCCCACAAATCCCAGCACTTACACAAATTTTGCATTGAACTGTGTCTTTTCCCCTCCAACCAATTCGATTCCCCCTTCAAAAGCCTCAATTCCTCCCCCCTCCCAAGGGCCTGGAGTCTGGATAAAACACTGGCGTCATTTGTGGATGGCTTCCAATCCAAAGTACCGGTATATACGTCACGGAGTTGATTTATAATTAACCGATGGCACCATCATAACATGTGCAAACACACACACATTTAGGCCAAATCAACTGACAGTATCAACACCATAAACGCGTAAACCTTTAGACTAGTTTTTAGATACTACTACTACTACTACTACTACTACTACTACTACTACTACTACTACTACTACTACTACTACTACTACTAATAATAATAATAATAATAATAATAATAATAATAAAGCACTCTAAAGAGGGTTTCGAGGGTTCAGTAGAATCTGCCCTGCGTGAGAACTGCTATGTTCCACCCGGCCAATCATTAACACTACGTTGTAAAACAGCGATTGGAATTATTAAAATTAACATCCGGTCCAGATTGTTATGGTTACGAAGTGCTCGCACACCATATCAGATCTGGTAAATAGCATTTTTTGAGTGCTGATATCTCTATCAATACAGACAATACTCAAGCTGCTATCTTTATCTTTGGGCTGCGAATTTCGAAGATCGAGATAGCAATTATCTACCGAAAATTTTGTTAATCGGTTTTGCTCAAATTCCACGGCAGGTCCCAGCCCGACCAGGAGACCCGACCCGACCCGGCCCGGTCCGGCCCTGCTTGTCCTCTCGTGACTACGCTAAGATTAGCATGGGTCGTGATACCTGCATGTCTATGCAAAGGATAGTTAACATGATAAACGCGGCGGTGTTTTTTTGTTTCTGAAACGCGAAAAAATGATCCGAAAGATCATGTTTTTATGATCGCGCGATCGTATAAAATTCTGTGAGCCTTTAATTAATGTCTTATGTATTCGCCGAGCGATTAATGTTTATTGTTTTATTGGACAATTTCTCCGTTTTTGTTCTCGATTTTACGTCACTCAGGTTCCGGTTTGGATCACGTGATTCCTTTGTTGCTTCTGTTTTTATTATATCAATGGTAACAGTAATAATACAATGCATGACTGCCATAAAACGTGTAATTTGGTTCCATAGTATGATAATTATTAATTAAGCTGTGCACTAGGATATTGCCAAGATCATTACGTTCTATGACCCAATTAAAATCGGTATTGTATTTCTTAACGTTTAAAAGTGGAGGTCAGACTTTGCACGCAATATGTCGTTTTCTCAGGCTTGTTCTTGGGACATATGTTTCTGTCGCATCCCATCCCACCCATCCCATCACATCCCATCCCATCCCATGGGATTCCCATCTATAATATTAAAATCCTTATCTGTATGTCTCTCTGTCTGTTACCTTCAAGCGTTCTGATTGGTTGACTAATAGACGTTTTAGACCGTTTAGTCCTTACGTCGCGAAGCGTTGACTATTGGTAGACCGTTTAGTCCTTACGTCGCGATGCGTTGGTGGACGATGTTCGAAGACGACGTTGCTATTGGTAACAATTGTTCGTAGAACCGGTTTAGTCGAGTCATTGCAGCGTCAGAGGGCTGGGCGTGCGACGACGTTGCTATTGGTAACAATTGTTCGCAGCCTGAGGTAGTTTTAGCGTACACAAAAAATACGTGTACAGCGTCACAAATGGCCACAGTTGCGTGATTTTAACGTGGCGATCATTGAAATGTTGTTCAGCATGAATTCAATGATTGGGTATTAGGTATAGGTATTGGATTAGTATTATCCTGCACTGCGAGCGAAGCGAGCGAAGCGAGCATCTTTCTAGTTATAATATTAATATGGAATACAGCTCAAATAAAATTATGAAATTTATAAAAGTTTAGGTTAGTGTCTGCTAAATAGGACTGCATGTACAAAGAAACATGTACAGCCACAGAATTTATTTACTCTATTACCTTTAATTTTCCACCGCAGAATATAGATGCAAATAATTAAATGAAGAAAAAGAAGAGATAAAACGCTTCAAAAATGTAAAGAAATAAAAATAAGAGTAGCTCTGTTCCATGAGTCCCATGGGGACATTCCCATGGGAATACAGTACCATTCTCACGGACAACCCTGCGTATTCTTTAAAAAGACCTTATGTAGAATTTTACCAAAAAGCAGATTTACACGTAGAGCAGATTTCAGATAGTCACTCAGTGGCATAGCTGGGGTCCAGAATGTGTGGGACGCATCGACATTTTGGAGTAAAAAGTCTCCGTTTCTCACTGAGTGAACGATTTACCCGTGTGTTTAAAGACCCACGTGAACGAGAACACGACAATTTGTCTATTAAATAGTCATGCTATTTCTGCTGTGTGAAAATCAAATTCCGTTCCATGGCGTATAGCCTTAGTCGATTGGCCGCATATGAAAATATATTGATAGCAAAAGGGTCCCAGAAACTATAAGACATAAACTGACCGCCCTATTACCGAGAATAGTAAAAGAAAGACTGTTTTAACCCCTTAACCGTGTATTTAACTGTAACTCAATGTAAAATGGACGGATATATCAGGGATACCCAGTTAAGGGGTTAAATGCAGGTTTGAATTTTTAAAAAATTCCACAATGACAATCAATATTGGTTATATAATTACCACTTCTGTTAAAACTGTTGCAGGTTACAGAATAGGCCCATGCAGCTTCTGGCATTAACCGTCAGTATTCGGACGACTGAATAAAGAAGAAAGAGAAATAGGGGAGCCCTGAAATTCGGTCAGCGGCCGCGCCATGCATCTGTGCATCTTTAGCGACACCGTGACCACGAACGTTACCGGAATAACGCTCAAGGACGGCTGTTTTCCTTCGATCGGCGACTACGTCCACAATCCGACAGACGTGTTTCTCGACCCGGGCGTCTGGATAAAGGTCCTAGTCCTCGACGTTATCAGCGTCGACTGCTCGAGAAGACAGCTGTCGTGGGAGGTGTCCCGTCCCGAAGACGACGGCCCTTCAACGTCGAAGAAAAAGAAGAAGAAGAAGACCGAAGATGGAGGGGAGGACAGGTCCGATGATGATGGTGATGATGATGGGGGTGTACTGATTTCCGTGTGTGCAGAAGAATTCCTAGACCTCGACGAAGTCTTTGACAGTCTTCCGGTCCTCGTTGTCGGCTACCAGAAGAACGAGACGACCAAGTCGCAGTTCAGCGAAGAGATCGTCAAACTGCTCCATCTGTACATACTTCCGAACGTCTACCTGTCCTCCACTCACGTTCCGACCCTGAGAAGCGCCCTGAAGAGCCAGCTGTCCGTCCTGCAGGGGATCAACGACGAGATAGACCGCAGCAGTCAGAAATTCGAGGCCGTGAGTCAGGCGAAGAGGAAACTCCGTCAGAAGTTTGTGTCGGAATTCACCGACGACGACGCCCTGGTGTTCTCGGTTTCCGTCATGACCCAGCTGGCGACGGACATCGAGGACGACATCCGGGAGGTCTCGGGGACCCTGGAGGTCGCCCAGGACACGGTCAACAGAAACAAGAGAGTCGGAGGCGACGGTGACGGCGACGACGTCGACGGGGAGTCGGCGAGGCTTGCCGAGGCGCGCAGGTCGCGCGACGAAGTGATGCGACGTTACGCGGCGCTGCTGGGCGCACGGGAGAACATCCTGCAGAGAAGATCCCTCGTGGACTGCGTCGCCCGCCAGAACCGACGTCGGACGCACGACTTTAAGCTGCGCGACCAACCGGAACACCGGATCTACGCCGAGCTGTCGGTGCTGCAGAAGGAGCTGGTCGGCACGATGCGATCCCTCACGGACAAGAAGATCCTGGCCGCCAGCGTCCGGGAGTCGATAAATCGGACCGTGGACGAACTGGAGAGAGGAAACGAGTCGTCGTTCGGAGAGGAGGTTGTCGGCGGCGGCGGCGGCGATGGAGGAGGCATCGTCAACGGGAACAACAACAACGATGACGTCGTCGTCGACAGGGCGTCGAAGTCGTGGATGACGCTGGCGGAACAGGTGACGTGGATAGTTTCGTGTCCCGGTCACCCGATCAGGGCGATGCACGACGGCTTCTGCGCGTGCGTGATCGCCAGGTGTCGCGCCGCGTTCAGCGAGCGAATCATGTACGTGACGAACTTCGGTGGCGGCGGAGGCGGCGGCGAGAACTACCACGACGCCGTCGACCCCGATTCCAGACCATCAGGAATCCGGCGTCTTCCACGCCGGACAGCAGCCGTGCGCCTCCAACGGGGACGACGGCGAATGCTCTCCGGACGCCGCCTGTCGGATCGTCGTTCCCTGCGGCGACGGACAGGGCCCGCCCGCGTCGTCGTCGTCGCCCTCGTCTCCCGACTTCTCCAACCGTCGACGCTCTCGGCGCGGACTGTTCGCCCGAATGACCGCCAGGAAGAAGGACGCTGCGGCGGCGGTCAAGTCGCCCGGGCAGGACCCTCGCCCGGCGGCGGCGGAGGCCGTCAACTCTGGGGCCAACAGTTCGCCCGCGACGACCCTCTGCCTGCTGGACTCGGCGTGCGACGACGGCGCCGTCATGATTTTCAACGAGGGGACCGACTACGCCAAGAGGGCGATCGAGACCCTGAAGCGCGACATCGCCTGTCACTTCGAAACCGTCACGGAACTGCTGCGCGCCGAACTGAAGCAGAAATCGAAGACGAGCATCTGGCTGAGCTACGAAAGTCTCTTCTACGACCGGACGATGGAGCACATCCTCACCCTCTACGGGCTCGAGTACAGCGCCGTTACCCGGATGCTCGGCCAGTCGATACGCCTCCTGACGGTCGGCGACCTCAGATTCGAAGACTCCATCCTCATCAACATGCTCGAGGATGATGATGATGATGATAATGATGATGATGATGATGATGATGATGATGATGATGGCGGATCCAACATCGAAGCCATCGCCGGAGAAAAGAACCTCGGCGTTCAGCCCCAGAACGGCGTAGCACAGGGTCACGATGATGTCGTCCCCGAGACTGTTTGTCTTAGGACCCGGTCGTCGAGCGAGAGCGATTTTCTCGATAAGCTTTCCCACGTCATGAATTCAGACGTCGACGTCGTCGATCTAATCCCGCGCCTCAGCTTCATCGTGACCAAGGACGCGAACGGGACGCGAGGCACCGAGCATCGGTCGTCGTCGTCGTCGTCGGCGCCGCGTGAACTCAGCGACCGCAGGCGCAAGTCCTTCACTCCGGCGACCGTCCGAAAGTCGATCCGAGTCAACAACGTCGTCAATACGTCCATCGTCTACGACCGTACGCTCTGCTGCTCCGAGCCCCCACCGGAGCCGCCGCCGCCCGCCAAGAACACTGCCGAGATATCGTCGTCGTCGTTTCCGTCGTCCGGCTGTCCGGTTTCTTTTCCCCGAAGAAACCGCTCAAACACGGCGGGCAGCAGCCGGCGGCAGCAGCAGGGACTCGGTCCGGAGGAGGACGCTGGCACGGACGATGACGCTGCGATCGGAGCTGAGGCCCCACTTCCGCCCGGCGTTCCGCTGCCTCGCCGTCGCCGTCGAGACTCGCCGGCTGTCCGTCAAGTTCCAGCAGCTGACGCGGTGCCTGCGCGAGATCACCGAGCAGATATCGGCCTTCTGCCGGCGCCGGCTGAGGGGCTTCCGGGCCGGCAAGGAGACCGGTTGCGACGAGCTGATGGACGGACTGATCGTGCTCCTGTCGAACCTCGACGAGTCCCTGCTGTCCCAACTGTACATCCAGATAGTCATGCTCATAGATCTGATGCCTCCGTTCTTTACGTGCAACTCGTTCAATTTCGCTCTCGTACAGTTCTTCATTGCGTTCCAATTCCTCAAGGAACAGATCCTACTGAAAAGGTCAAGGTCGGGCGGCAACGATGACGTCACGTCATGAGTAAACGAGCGCTTCATTTGGCGCCAGTGTTTATTCTAGCCACCTTGGCATTGGGGATTCTGAAATGTTTGGGGGCGGGCGACAAGGTCTGAGTCTCCACACTTTTTTTTGGGGGGGGGGGATTTCCATCCCCAGCCAACATATAAAAATTTGGGGTGGGAGAATTTTAAAACTGGGGGGGGGGAATCCTCCAGAGAAGGCCTAGAATAAGCACTGATTGTGCGCTATAGCATACTGTTTCCCGCGTCGCGTGCTCGGCGTCGCGGTATTTCTAATTTCGGAGAAATTTGCATTTTAAATTGTGGAAACTTTTGATGACGGGGTGGTGGTAATAAATTAATTCCTAAATATATCGCTTTGCCTCGATCTCTTCGAGGCCGGCCCTTATTATCTATTTATTTATTTATTTGAATTTTATTATTCACAATGTTTCATTAGTGTATGATTTGAACGCCAAAGGAGTTGGAATGTAAATCATGATTTTATCGATAAATTACTCGCATTAATCCAGCTGGAATATTTTCTCTGGTGATTTTAGGTAATTTGTTTTGTATTTTCATTTATAAATAATTATTGTAATCCACTTAGACCTATATTATAGCTAAATTTCCATAAATTATAGCCTATATTAGAATTCCAAATTCTATACCAGCATAAAGAAACCAGGAAGTTAACCTAGTTATTCGATAATTTTGTGTTCAATAAGTTCTATTACGTGCAATGCATTCCGACATAATTATATTGATGTACTCTACCTCTCCCCACTCCCCCACACGGCGGATTATTTACACGTATGCTTCCCGGTTGTCTAATTGACTTAGGTAGAAATTCGCGCTCAAATACGCGTGGAAATTTTACAGAGAAGAAAGGAGATAGTCATATTTCTGACAAAGACTGCAGCGACTAATTAAGAAACTTTCCAGACAAACTTCTATTGAGTCGGGCATGATAATGTGGGAGGGGGTTAGCGATCGTGAAATTCCCATGGTCGAAAAAGACCGAGGGAGGGTTCCTCTAATTTTTCGAGACCGTAGTATTCCATTTTTCCCGGAAATAGTTCTTCCCATCAATATCAATCAATCCCGCCCCTTCCGCGAGGGGGTTAATGCGTGCTGTTGAAATTAATGAAAGGGAAGAAAAAACCGCTATTGTCAGTTATTCGTGCCTTTTTTACTTTTCGACTTTTCGTCAAGGTGAAAATTATTATAAAAATAAAATTTTGGGGTGGATTTCGAGGAGGGCAGTTTGCCGTAGCAGTTTGAAAGATTGCCCCTCTGCAACCAGCAACATCTGGAAAAACCGTCACGAACAGACAGTGATATCGATTGGCATAGCAGTCATACGACGTTTTTCTGCAGCTAACAAACAGAGCGGTCTAAACTACGAGCTACTCGATCTATACCCACTTGAATCAGTTACAGCTGAATGATAAGTTAACGTTACGTTTTAATTACATGTACATTGTACAGTATATTGAATGATTAAATATAGCTTGCCGTGATTTTGTTTAATTTCCAGTCTGGTTGTTGTTGTTGTTGTTCATATAATGCTGCAAATTTTTGCTGCATGCGCACAAATATCAGCTGATATGACACTGATTTGTATTTAATAGTGATGGCATATTCTTCATTTCTTTTCTGCCAATAGAATGATAGTTTCTTAGCGAAATTTACCTATTTTAAAAATTAGAGGTAGGGTCCGAATGAGCTAAAAATAGACTCTTTTTTCCCAAAACTAGCGTTTATAATCTCAGAAAATCTTAGCGTTTTATTCGACAGCCGAGTCCGTGGAAGCAGTGGAAAATATTAATTTATAATGGCAATAAAAAACAAAAACCAGGTGTATTAATGTGGAATAAGAAAAGAAAAACCAGTGGCGGCTCCAGTTGGTGGATGAGTGGGGATGCATTCCTCCACCGGACTTTTTATTATTTCATTTTTGCTGTTTGTCAACCTTCATTTCTTATCTGCCAATAGAATGATAGTTTCTTAAAAGTCTTTTAAAATTTAGAGGTAGGGTAATGAGCTAAAAAAACTCTTTTTCGAAAGCTAGGTTTATAAACATTGCTCTTTTTGCCGAGTTGCCAGCGGCTCCAGGTGGTTTGGGGATGCATTTCCACCGGACTTTTTAAAGTTTATTGATTTCGGTAAAAGTCTCTCTTTTCATGCCCCCACCAACTTTTCTTTTCGGAGTTCATTTCATCCCCTTTTCATCCCCACCAAGAAATCCTGGAGCCGCCACTGCCTGGAAGCACAAGAAAGATACGAGCATGCGGACTGCAGCGGTCGGAGATAAAATTAAACCCTAAGAACTTCTATAGCGCCTTATAATGCAATGGGTGTCAGGAGGGGGTTTTTCGAACAGGACGAGCTCTCCTTGTTTCGTTGACAGTCAAGAGTATGCCTAGCTGCAGTGGCGGCTCCATCGGGGGGCCAGTGGAGGCCCGTGTCCCCCTATTGAGTGCCTTCCTCCAGTGTACCCCCTGTTGGGACCCTATACGTAATACTACATACATTAAACAACAAATGGTTGGCCCCCATGATTAGAAGTTGCCACCCTAACGCCCCCCCCCACTTGCCAAATCCTAGAGCCGCCACTTCCTAGCTGTTTCTGCTTTTATCACGATATTTCCCTATCAGTGAACGATTAATTAGCGATAATTAAATTCGTGCTGTTCTTTGTTTTTGGAAAATCCGTCTCTTAATTAAACAAAGATTACTCGCGAATGTCAATATGTGCAAATACAATACAAGAATTGCAAACTTTATAAAATTTGTACAAAATGCATTCAGCTACCAAATGATACGATAGAACTAGATAGGGAACTAGGCGGGGGCGATATATCGACGGGGAGCCTACCCACCAAAAATCAGTAAATATATCAGCATATATAATATATATATATAAAATATTTTATATATACATGCAACATAATATTAAATTAGTATTTATATGATGTATATATATATAAATAAGACAACTGACAAATAAAATATTTATATAACATTTGACAAATGTAAAATGTTTATTAATTAAATGAGTTATTATTTATGATGATGATGATGATGATATATATTATAAATATATATACATATATATATATATATTATATAATATATAGATCATATAAATAATTCTATGAAAAATAATATATATAATATATAGCAATATATATATATAGCAATATATACCCCCACAAATGTATACCTGTATCAAATTTCTGGCTACGTCCCTGGAACTAAGCCCCCACTTTCTACGATGAAGTGGAGGGTGGTGTGTGTGAGAGGGGGCGGAGGGAGGGGTAAGGTTGAGTCTTTCAGAAAAAGTGAACACGAAACGCTAATGCAAAAGGCTGCTCAAGGAAAACTGGCGAGCCACGTGATCAAATTGCGACTCAATTAATAATAATAATAATAATAATAATAATAATAATAATAATAATAATAATAATAATAATAATAATAATAATAGCTGGGTTTTAACTTAAGTGGTTTCTTCAGATCTCTCTTTGTTATAAACCGATAGTTGATGTGTCATGGGACCATCGTTAGCCTATCAGGATGATGACGATTGGATAAAGTGAGTAAATATTTGCAGTCATTTTGGCAATTAAAAAAAACTACGCCATTAAGCATCACTCAACATGAACCGGTTATAGGACCTCGATTTTATAATGGCCATAATTACAAAGGAAATGAACGAAAGTCATTATCTTGACCGTGTCCAGCGATGTGGTTCGAAGACTGAGTGGAGAAAACGTGTCGAATATATCCGCAAATGACGTCATTTACTGACAAGGCGATTGGCTAATTGTACTGAATCTATCATGACGTCATTTTCTGACAAGGCGATTGGCTAATTGTACAGAATCTATCATGACGTCATTTTCTGACAAGGCGATTGGCTAATTGTACTGAATCTATCATGACGTCATTTTCTGACAAGGCGATTGGCTAATTGTACTGAATCTATCATGACGTCATTTTCTGACAAGGCGATTGGCTAATTGTACTGAATCTATCATGTCGTGCGTAATATTCATAGCCAGGGTCCATTAACTAGGAGGGTCGCCATCACTTGTACACTCGCCAAAAATAGTTCGGTATATAAGGGAGGCTGAGGAACAAAATGAGTTGACTCAGCGGGGCCTGGGTGAGCCCCCAGTTGCCAAACAGCTCTCGGCGCTAAGTTAATTATTAACGATGGCAGATTTTTCTTTGGAGGGTGGGGGTAGGCGGTGGCGGTTCCACATGGAGCCCGTGCCACCAATTTAATGTCTGGCCCCCAGTGGCCCCCGTGTTGGGACCCTATACGTACTACTACATACCTATCAAACACATGGTTGGCCCCCATGCATAGAAGTTGCCACCCCAACGCTCCCCCACTTGTCAAATCCTGGAGCCGCCACTGTGGGTGGGCGGGCGCTAGTGATTCAGCTATAAGCACCCTCTCGAAATATTTATCCGGAATTGATTGATTGATTGATTGATTGATTTGAAAAGCAGGAAGAAGTCTTTATACGTAACTCAGTTTGATTAATTAGTCAAAAGTTAAAATTCTCGAATGTTCTATCTCTTGTTGTTGTTGTTGTTGTTGTTGTTGTTGTTGTTGTTGTTGTTGATAAATTCCGTCCAGTAAAGTCATTCTTTGTTGACTTTGCTGACGAATTCTAAAGTTGATACGAGACAGGCATCACGTTCTTAGTACCTGGTTCAATCAGAAAGGTCGTGGGGTCAAGGGTTCAAAGCGAACATATATCACAATAAAGAAAGCGACATATCACTCGAACAAATAATTAATTTTGACTCAAATACGTGCTGTGTTTGACCAGCAAGCATTATTACTGTTTAACCCCTTAACCGTGTATTTAACTGTAAATCAATGTAAAATGGACGGATATATCCGGGATCCCCAGTTAAGGGGTTAACAGAGGAGCCGTTACTCCGGTTTCATAACACATTGATCATACAAATCGCAAACGGGTTAACATTAACCCTTGGACGCGAATCTTTTGTTGTATTTTCAAACAGGAACCATACATTGACAGAGACTGACCAATTTCGAGTTCTGACTAAAGAAATATTACACCAACAATTATGACGAATTTAAATACAATGCAATCTACCAGAATACACAAGATGTAAACGTCATCATGTTTACTCAATAAAGTTACGTCACAATCTCGTGGATACACAATACAAATAAACCCTGTTATTAAGAATGATCAAATTCTCAAATATGCTGACAGTAAATAAAATTTCATAGCAATTTGAATACTTAGAGGAAGGTTTCTTTCAAAATAAAAATTTCTACTCTTAGGTCATTATTTCGATCGAAAACTTAATGGTAAGACATATTTATCTATTCAGGCTTTTTTCAAAAGGAACTTTTTGTAAAAAAATTGATCTGGTAAATTTAAAAGTTCCCAGAGAAGCCATATTTTGTTCGGTCAATACACCAAAAAATAAATAAAATAGTTTTCAATAGGCTAACGCAATCCTCATAATAATAATAAATAATAATAATAATAATAATAATAATAATAATAATAATAATAATAATAATAATAATAATATGGAAACATGTTTTAGTTCCTTTAGAATCTATTTTAGCGACGGCTATCACTAGATAGCTTGTTTAAGATATTCAAACGGTTTATGCAAACATCCTGAAAGTCTGAATCAATATTATTGGAAATATGACGTTATCAGACGACGCCTATCAATTCCGCTAAATGCTAAGGCGACTACATGTAGGCCAGTTAGGCATATCGGGACTTATGATTTGATCAGTTGAAAGAGAGAACTCATTGAGAGAGACGCTGACAAACTTTTCTCTCAAAAACTAGTCCCGTATTTTAATTAAACTTCAATTTCAAACGTCAGTTTCACTTTACCTCAGTTTAGGCCAACAACATACACACACACACACACACACGTACTGTACACACACACACACACACACACACACGCACAAACACACTGTCTCACTGTTTGCCACTGTGACTGATCGCTGTAAATAAATTTATTATTATTATTATTATTATTATTATTATTATTATTATTATTATTATTATTATTATAACATTAAAATCGTTATCTTATTCCTCGAGCGTTCTGATTGGTTCCTGTTTCGACGTTGGTGGGCGAGCGTTGACTATTGGTAGACCGTTTAGTCCTTACTTAACGATGCGTTGGTGGACGATGTTGAACAGATTGTAACAATTGTTCGTAGAACCGGTTTAGTCGAGTCAAGCATCAGAGGGCTGGGCGTGCGACGACGTTGCTTTGTAACAATTGTTCGCAGCAATTTTAACGTACATTTTCCACTGCGTCACAAAAGACAGTTGCGTGATTTTAACGTACATAGGCCTAATTATTACGTGGCGCAGAGCTTGGCTAGGTGGCGATCCTTGAAATGTTGTTCAGCGATTCAATGATTGGGTATTAGGTATAGGTATTGGATTAGTATTATCCTGCACTGCGAGCGAAGCGATCGAGCAAGCGAGCCTCTTTCTAGTTATTATTATTATTATTATTATTATTATTATTATTATTATTATTATTATTATTATTATTATTATTATTTCTGTCTGTGGTCCTGTTTCGACTGCATTAACGAATTGAACAGATTGTATCACGAAAGAAGCCGGCGTTTGTTGCGACTGATTCCACCGCCAAGAGAAAGCATGGCTCGGGCTTCACCATCGACAGCCTCGACAACTACCTCGATCGTCGCGATTACATTGGCGCTATATCACTCCTACAGGTAAACGGACAGGCGTCACAGAGCGATGCCACTTTGACAACCTAACCCTAGCTTAGACCCCTCTTCGGGTGCCACCCCCCGCCCGGGGTCCGGGGCAGTCAACAAAGTGCCCCCTAGTTACGCCACTGCCCTCGGATATAACGCACTAAATTTTACTGACACGCTAAATACGTTATAACGAAGTTCTAATGTATTGTCGTTACTACTACTACTACTGCTACTACTGCTACTACTGCTACTACTGCTACTGCTGCTGCTGCTGCTGCTGCTGCTACTACTGCTGCTGCTGCTGCTGCTGCTGCTGCTGCTGCTGCTGCTGCTGCTGCTGCTGCTGCTGCTGCTGCTGCTGCTGCTGCTGCTGCTGCTGCTGCTGCTGCTGCTGCTGCTGCTGCTACTGCTACTGCTGCTACTACTGCTGCTACTGCTGCTACTGCTACTGTGTGTGTGTGACAATAACAAATGTGTGTGTACTGATTACTGCTGCTGCTGCTGCTGCTGCTGCTACTACCACTGCTGCTGCTGCTGCTACTACTGCTGCTGCTGCTACTACTACTACTACTACTGCTACTGCTTATTATTATTATTATTATTATTATTATTATTATTGCTTATTATTATTATTATTATTATTATTATTATCATCATTATCATCATTATTAACATCATTATTATTATTATCATTATCATTATTATCATTATTATCATCATCATCATCGTCATCATCACAATCATCACCACCACCACAATCATCACCACCACCATCGTCGTCATCATCATCATCATCGTCATCATCATCATCATCATCATCATCATTTTTATCATTATTATTTTGTCATTAGTTGACTCCTTCGAGTAGCGAAGACAGAGAACGAACCCTGTGGATCGCCTACAGCAGTTTCCATCTCGGCGATTACTCAACAGCAGTTAGCGTAAGAGGATATCTAAGCGCTCGCTTAGCATTCACCGCTATCGATAATAATAATTAATTAATGCGATAGCAGTTAATCCTTTATGTTTCAATGACGACACACTCGACCTATTGAAGCGAAACTGTTAATAATAGTAATAATAATAATAATAATAATAATAATAATAATAATAATAATAATAATAATAATAATAATAATAAATAATAATAATAATACAAAGGCACAAAGGCCAGTATCAAGAATTTAACATACTAAATCTAATCTCGTCTTAAACTTCTATAGCGCCACTTCAGAATGCATATAAGCACCAGCCGATGACTAAGAGGGAATGCATGTCATACTATTTTAAGATTATTTCATCAGGGGTAGAGTTAGGTAGGTAGGTAGGTATGCAGAGGCGATTTCCGATTGGTTAATTGTATTACCCTGGTTGTTTTCGGCTGGGCGAACCCACATAGGGGAGATCACAGCGCCTTCACCCCCCCCTAATAGTCAGATCGGACCAAGTTTGCCTGTATTAGTGACGGTGTTCCCCTATTCTGAAAGCCTGGATGCGCCACCGGAAGAGAGCAGCTTCAGCCGGACATTGCTGTTTGCCGTGCATACATGCATGTACAGGGTGGCGCAAAAAACCGGACCGGTCACATTTAGGTTTGCATTTAATATAGTCCGATTTTTTGCGCCACCCTGCGTAATATTATTCTAAAGAATTGTATTCGTCGACAATTTATTTTGAAGCTGCAATTAAGTTGAACGTTATTTTTTCTCGAGCTGGTCTTCTCTTGCGCAGATTTATCAGACATTTGCATCAGACGGAAATCCTAAGGATCCAGATGTGTGGACGTATATGTCGTGCTGTTATTTCATGCTCGGACAGTACAGCCAATCGTTGCTCTGTTTAGAAAAAGGTACGATATAGGCAGTGGCGGCTCCACCGGGGGGGTCAGGGGGGCCCGTGCCCCCCCTATTGAGAGCCCTGCCCCCAGTGGCCCCCAGTTGGGACCTATACTTAATGCTACATACATTAAACAACAAATGGTTGGCCCCCATGATTGAAGTTGCCCCACAGGGGCCCCCACACCATATGCTTGGAGCAAATGCTCCAACGAGGGGGAAGGAATTTTTTGATTTATGGGGAAAGGGCAATTTTTTGAAAGAACTTTCAACGGAAAAGACGCCGTTGTGGTTCATAATCTCGATTACAAATTATCATCTAATGACGTTGAAGTTGATGTATGATAAGATATGACGTCGTCATAGACTCATAGTCATCATACGTTGAACATTGCAATGACTCCAAAAGCCAACTTGTGGTGTCAGTGGACAGAGACAGCTCAGACAGAAGTAGCCTAAATAGCATTGGCCATTATCATGTATTGTACTTTTTCTCTGTTTGTTGGCACAAAATCTCACATAATTGCAAGTTGTAATATGCGGAATCAACACTTTTTCCACCATCATCCCATCATCCCATCATCATGGACTGATATTAAGAAAATAAGCAAAAAAATTACATGGTCTAAGATAAAAATCATGATATCAGGTGCTCAAGAGAATTGAACAACTCACTAAAACTCACCTACGAGTATCAACATCTCAAAATTTTTCCGGGGTTTGATCGGACCCCCGGCAGGGTATAGCCGCCCTCCCCGCAATCTCTGTCGCCTTCGGCGCCTGCGGGGCGCTTCGCGCCTTCCGCCTCCGCGGTCCCAGAACGCCTATGTCAGGTTTGGGGGAACTTGCTCCAATGAATTAGGGGATAGACGCCCTGCCCCCCAATTATTATTAGAGCCGCCACTGGATATAGGGCAAATTGGAACGAGACTAACAACGGAAAAAGACGTCTTGGTATTAACATATCGAAACGTCAATAATCGCGAATAGGCCTATTAATACTCGTTGCCGCTATGCATTTCTAATACAGAGGCCATGCAAAAATCAATTATTGTCAATGCAGGTCCTCCGCACTCGCCGTTGCGCAATCGTCTGCGCTTCCATTTGGCGCACAAGATGCGCGATTTCACGAAGAGGGCGGAATGCATCGAAGCACTGAGGCCCGACTGCCTCGAGGATCAAATGTCTCTGGCCGCAGTCAGATATCAGCAGAGGAACAACGACGAAGCCATCAACATCTATCGACAGTTGATAAGTGACGACAGGTACATCTGTCTGTCTCTCTCTGTCTATTATTATTATTATTATTATTATTATTATTATTATTACAGTATTATTATTATTATTATTATTATTATTATTATTATTACAGTATTATTATTATTATTATTATTATTATTATTATTATTATTATTATTATTATTATTAGTAGTAGTAGTAGTAGTAGTAGTAGTAGTAGTAGTAGTAGTAGTAGTAGTAGTAGTGTTGCAGTATTAGTACCAGTAATATTATTATTATTATTATATATTTATTATTATTATTAGTAGTAGTAGTAGTAGTAGCAGTAGTAGTAGTAGTAGTAGTAGTGGCAGTATTAGTATCAGTAATAATAATATTATTATTATTATTATATATTTATTATTATTATTATTAGTAGTAGTAGTAGTAGTAGTAGTAGTAGTAGTAGTAGTAGTGATAATAGTGGTAGTAGAAGCTGTGCAGTAATAGTAGTACTAGTAGTAGTAGTTGTTGTTTTAATAGTGCGACCAAATTCACATATTTGAACTTAGTCAATAGAGCGATAAAACCATACGTTCCACTTTCTGAAAGACACTGTTGCCAAGAGTAGTAGCCATGGTAACCAGTTGGTATCTAAGAGTAACCATGACAACCTGCTGGTATGTTATCTGAAGGCGCTTTGACATTTTGTCAATTGAATGATTTTTAGACAGAAGCTTGCCTTGAATGTTTACATTGCAACCTGCTTTCACAAAAAAGATTACTGCGAGTTATCTCAGGTATTTACTAGATCGTGGCTGTCGTCCTAAGCACATTGTCCTGTTCAGTGTAACACCCTATAAGTGATTTCGTTCTTACAATCGTGGGATGTAGGCAGTGGCGGCTCTAGAATTTGGCAAGTGGGGGGCGTTGGGGTGGCAACTTCTAATCATGGGGTGGCCAACCATTTGTTGTTTAATGTATGTAGCATTAAGTATAGGGTCCCGACAGGGGGGCCACTGGGGGCCAGGCACTCAATAGGGGGCACGGGCTCCCCTGGTTCCCCCGGTGGAGCCGCCACTGGATGTAGGCCTAAATCGGTTTAGTGCAAGCGAGTATTGCTACCTATCTGTACTTGTATTTCCGATATATTTCTGTCGGTTTTGATTGATTTTCGATTCACGGTGAATTTTAAATAAACGCGCCATGACAACAAAACCGAGAAGACGCCCCCCTTAATTCTGGGATCCCAGTATAGCGTGTAATAATGACTCCCATATAATAACGACTCCCCCGTCATTACTATATTTATAATAATAGTGAGGGGGAGTTATTATATGGGAGTCAAAATAATATGCTATACCCGGGCCGCGCCACTGCAGGTGACCACTTCATAACGAAATCGCAGACGATAATATTACACCTAGCAAGCATTAGTATATTAATAGAGATACTAATAATAATAACAACCATCATCATCGTCGTCATCATCATCGTTGTCGTCACTATCATCATCGTTATCGTAGTCGAAACGTTCTTGATGAACCATTTCACTTAGTACCAGTGTTTAATCTAGAATCTGGACTCGGGGAGAACTTACAAGGCCGGGGGAAGTCAGCTAGGGAGCTGCTGTTAGTTGATATAGTATGCCAAAATTTCCGGGGATATTTGAAATTTCCGGGGGGGAGGGCAATTTCCCCCGTCCGGAAACGGCCTAGATTAAACCCTGCTTAGTACTGGCGCTTGTGGTACTGTATATCAAAAGCTAGTTGCTTTTTCTGTGTGTGCGTATGTGTGTTTGTGTGTGTGTGTGTGTATGTGTGTTTGTGTGTGTGTGCGTGCGTGCGTTAAAGGAAGTCCTGTCGATTTACCTAAGACAACATCCGCAGAGCGTTACAGCGATCAACCTAGAAGCCTGCAATCTCTACCATCTTCACAACAATGGAAGGGTCGCAAAAGTACGTCGAACAACGCTGCACACTTACATGTACACAATGTCCCATTCGGTTCTCAATTCGGTGTTGCAAAGTCTTGTTTTGACGTGAATAGTTCTCTTGCCTCCGCAGACGCATGCTTTTATTTTAAAAGCAAGGTACTGGTGCACTGTGGCGGTTCCAAGGTGGGGGATGAGTAGGGATGCATCCCCACCGGACTTTTGTTTGCTTGTCAAACTGTTTTTTGGTAAAAGTCAAGTAAAATGACGGGGGAAAACTGCGGGTGGCCTTTTTCTGCTTGTCAACCTATTTTTCTAGAAAAGTCTAGTAAAATTCGGGAAAATTGCCTGTTTTACTTGTTAGTCTTTTTCGTTTTCCGTAAAGTTTATTGATTTTCTCCTCTCTTTTCATCCCCCACCAACTTCCTATGAATTCATTTTACACACACACACACTCAACCAAGAATTTTGGAACCGCCACTGCTGGTGAATGTAGGCCTTACGCGTAAATAAGTGAACGAAAGATTGGACTTGATTGCTTTCAATGTCTGTTGTCTTTCGAAAGGAAACTCTCGAAAAACTGCTGAGAAACGCCTCGTCTGATCTGAAATTTGCCAAAGACCTGATCGAGCACAACATGGTTCGCGTCTAAATATTTTTACACAGCATAAAACGACACACTTTAAATTCACTACAGATGTTTAGAACAAGGTTAAAGACCCATCTTTTTGACCTGGCTTATCCACCATAGACTGTCACCCGTTTGTCCGGCCGGATTCCCTGGATTTGACCTGGATCTTTAATTATTTGGATTTGGTGTGCCATCGGTTGATGCTCGCGTGCGTTATGAGGTGGCGCTATAGAAGTTTAAGATTATATTAAAAACAATAACTATCGAAATACGGTACTGTCTTCGTACTCCAAAGTATTTATTCCAGTGGCTATTCTAGCCACCTAGACATTGGAGGGGGTTTAAAAACTTTTTTTTTGGGGTGGGGTCAGACATTGGGGAGGTCATGCTACTTGCCAAAATGTCAAAAAAATCTTTTTTGGGGAAGAAATTCAATTGGGGAGGGGGAGGAATTCCCCAAAGAGAAGGCCTAGAATAAACACTGATTTATTCCGTTGCTAAATTAATTATGTCTAACCGTTGCTTTGAATCGAATTTCGTATTCCTTGCAGCGTCAGCAATGAGCTGCAGCCTCTTGAATTAATCTAATCTAGATATTCAACGAAACTGTGACGTGTTTGCACGGCTCAGGTTATATTTCAAGACGGTGAAGGTGCAATGCAGGTGCTTCCAAAAATGCTTGGAACAGTTCCAGAAGCCAAACAGAACCTTATAATCGCCTACCTAAACACCGGTAACTAATAATAATAATAATAATAATAATAATAATAATAATAAATAATAATAATAATAATAATAATAATAATAATAATAATAATAATAAAATAATTAATAATAATAATTCAAATAATAATAATATTATTTATTTAATAGTAATTCAAAAATAATATAATATTTATCTAATAATAATGTAATAATAATAATAATAGTAATATTAATAGCTATTATTATTATAGCCCGTTGAAAGTCAGCGTTCAATCAGCCACGATTTCTAAACATCAGGCGTTTAAATGCTTTTCGTAATCCATCGAGTATGGATTTTTATTATTATTAAATAAATAATTATTATTATTATTATTATTATTATTTCGACGCCTATTTGCGCTAATGACGTCTTTGGAACTATAATAAAACGTTGCTGCGTCTGAATGCTAAGGTGAGACAGAGAAGGCGTTTGACCTGGTGCAGGACTTTGAGCCAGTCAACACTCAGGAGTACGCTCTGACTGCTGCTGTCTACGCAACAATCGGCCAAGACGCTGGGTCGGTGAGTAGAGCTTCTGCAGAAGTAGGCCCTACTGCCCATCTCAGTGTTTTGTCCAGGCCTGTTAAATGGGAACGGGGACAGATCTCACAAACCACAAAATCCCCCCCCCCACCCCAAATCCCAGCACCGACACAAGTTTTTGCATAGAAGTGTGTCTCTTCCCTTCCAGCCAAGTCAATTCCATCCCCGCCCCAATCCCCCCAAACCGGTCAAGCTGAAGGCGTCATTTACGTTTCCCGCCCTCCTCAGAGTCTAAAACGGATGACTTTTGGGGAAACAATTTCACGAAGAAATATATTTTGCAGAAAAATTGTCCGTGTCTGTGGTTAATTTGCAGATGGAGTATCTTGAGAAAGCCGTTCAACTATTCCGCCTCGCTTCCACCTCTGAAGTCTCCGGTCGGTCTGTCTGTCTATCTGTCTGTTTGTTCCTTTGTATGCGTATGCTTCTCCCTTAGTGTCACTAGCGTAGAATCTTTTAGCGTAGAGTAAGACTTATTGGATCAAGACTTATTGGATAACGACTTGTTGTTTAAAAATTGATTACTCTAAGCTACTCACTCAGTGTTTATTCTAGCCACTTTGACATTGGGGGATTTTGAAATGTTTGGGGGAACAAGATCTGAGTCTCCACACTTTTTATGTGAGGGGGGATTTCCATACCCCAGCCAACATATAATTTTTTTCTGGGGGGAAGGAATTTTAAAACTGGGGGGCAATTCCCTCAGAGAAGGCCTAGAATAAACACTGTACACACTGTAGGTCTGTAGTTATGGAATTATTTTCTTGTGACTGTACAGAGACGATTCTCAGTCGGGAGGCGCTGGCTTCTGCTTTCTTTCTACTCAAGCAATTCACCGAAGCAATCGCAATCTTCGACTCAATCAAAGTAATTCATTTCACTTGCAACAACGCTTGCCGAAGAAAAGTAACAGTAATTCGAACAGGGGTGTTGTAGAAGGAAATCGAAAAATTCATTGATTTTTAAAAAGCGGACCATGGATTTTACCCAGATTGTGAATAAACTGGTGCACTGCGCCAAGTCTTCGGACAGCGCTATAGAAATTCCGTTTTTACTTACTTATTTACACGTTCAAATGATTTACAGCATTCTGATTGGACGGCAATTGTTTTTACGATAAGTGGTTTTGGTACAAAAAGCTCCACACAAGAAGTATGATGCCAAGCATTGAGTCTTGATAGCACTTGGCGTCTTAGAAGTTGATTGACTGACTGATTGACTAATTGATTGATTGATTGATTGCTTTATTGATTGATTGACTGATTTATTTATTTATTTATTGATAGTCTTTCTTTATAAATGACGATCGTTTCAACTTCAATTACGGACAAGCGAAGATGGCGATGGGACTCTATCGCGAAGCAATTGAGGTTGGAATATTCTTATCAGATGCAAGACTCTGAGCCGAATTCTAAACCAAGTCATTATCACAGAGACCACCACCACCACCACCAGCAGATAGAGAGATTTTTAGATCTGAGAGAGAGAGAGAGAGAGAGAGAGAGAGAGAGAGAGAGAGAGAGAAGACAGCAATAGCCAACAGTGGCGTAGCCAGGGTTCCGAAATAGTTGGGCACGTCGACATATTACGTTGAAAAAGTCTCCAACGTACAAAATAAAAATGGCGTCAATCCCCTTGGTTGTCCGACCAAGAAATTTTATTGCGTATTATTGTATTATTATTATTATTCTGATTCTTACATAATTCACTTAATGAAGAGTCAAAGCGCAACACAAAGTAATAGTTGACGACCTGTTTTTGCTTGTCAGAATATTTTCTGAAGTTGTGAATCACGCCTTTTTTCTTGCCTGTCAGGACTTTTTTAGAAGTTTGAAATCATGGGAACCATACCCCTCCCCCTTCGGGCGGAAATCCTGGCTACGCCACTGTGGTGAGATATGGTTCTCAATAAATATGACTCGAATCAGTAACTGTAAACTTTCGTTTTAGGTTTTGCTGATGGTGAGGAGTCAGAAACTGAAGCAAGATCTCGTCTATCGGTTTTGTTTGATGAAAAGCTGTGAGCAAAATCATTATAGGTCTAATATTCGTTTTGTGTAACACTGTAGCAACGTCAGTAAAATTTAATCCACAAAAGCCACTTAAATACCTAAAATACACTCGATGAAACTCCTAGCTGTCTTGCACATACGTCAAAAATTCTCCGCTAGTAATGAGATGACCAAAAATGGTCATGGTCAGCCAGGCAATGAAAGCATTTGAAACAAGTGTATTTTCAACACTACGCTTGAAGTAAACCTCTTAACAGTTCAGTGCGAAGTTTATCGTCACTGACTAGTACTACATTTAACCGTAAGGTTATCCAAGTTTGAGTAATATCTTAAGAAGTTATAATTTATTTATTCTATTTATTAAATCCTACTGATTGATGCGGTGGCAGATATAATGCATATATATATATATATATATATATATATATATATATATACAGTAATGTCTTGTGGCAGATATAATGGACGGAAAAGCATCAATGGCGTTTGATTTCTTTGGTCAGCTGGAAGTCACGTCCGACAGTCTGCTACTTCTAAACATCATGGCGAACCTCTGCTACAAGGTGGCTATCAGACTTCCTCGCCTAGGGCAAAATTCAACCATTGGTCCAATCAGTGGCGTAACTAGGAGGGGCGTATAGCGACGGGGGGCTATATTGGCTGCCGACGAACAAATTTTTTTAATGTGCTTCTATACATTTTTTATTTTCGGACGCGATTTTAGGGGCCAAACCCCTTGGGTGCCAGCCCACGGCAGCATTTCTAAGCGCTATAGAATTTAAAGGCGTAAGAGGTGACGACCTTTTTTCTGCTTGTCAAGAGTTTTTCTAAGCTGGTTGCGGTCAAAACCAAGCCCACCCCTTCCGGAAATCCTGGCTACGCCACTGATCATCATCATCATCATCATCATCATCATCATCATCATCACCACCATCGTCATCATTCTTTATCTTTATCTTTATCTTCTTGACGACTTCTATAGCGCCGTACGCACGACGAATGTCGAAGTCAAAGGCGCTTTGACATACTTTGGCATGCCGATGGCGAACGTCGGATAACAGAGACAGCGTAAAGTCAGCCCTGATGGAAACGACGGAGATCGCCGCCCAAACGCCCACGGCAGCGAATCCCGTAGAAAGGAGCCTTCCGCTGTAGAACCGTCCGCACCAGGCACGTCAAAGGAGCAAAAACACGGGATAAGATGTTGAAAATTCCGCAGATGTTGTAAGAACTGTCCGCGAGGCGAGCCACACGGATAATTTCTGAGATGCGGACTCCCGTGAGTAAACCGTCGTCGAGCTAGGTGAATCCGACTTTGGATGGAATTCCAGGTTACAATTAGAACGGATGTCGCAGCATTCCCGCACGTGTATCTAGTCTGCAGTTCTGCCAGGCCGCGTTGATAGAAAAATCGCAAAACAATATGGCGGACCAGACAGGCGACGAATCAGCGACTAAAACCGTCCTAATCCACCCGAGAAAAGCGCAGAGGACCTCCCGAAAATGACGAGAAGGTCACTGCTCGCACATTTTGCGCTAAAACGAGCGCAAAATATCGTCGAACCGCCCAGAACGACGCTTTTCCGAGGCATGCACAGGAGCATGCTTGGCAGCCGGAAACGGCGCCACTCTTCTTCATTCGCGT